>VDFB02324694.1:165701-326902 GCA_007258455.2 Sequoia sempervirens | reverse complement strand
CAAGAGTAGTATTTCAGTGATTTATTGCAACAATTCAAGATCCAAGAATCATGTCAAAGTTTGTATGAGTTCATTCATGTTTATGTTTCATATTTTTTGTGAAGACTAACCCTTGTAGGTCTCCAAGAAATTCAAGCAAGCAAGATCCAAGCCTTGAGGAGATGTGTATGATTTTAGTCCTTCAAGGAAGCCATTTAAGGGTGGTGAGTTGCAACATTTTGTGGACTCATCATTCCTCCTTTTTATCATTGAAAAATTGCCATTATGGAAGTGGAAACACTAACATGGGGTTTGACTAAGGCAAGGGCCCATAAATGGAACAACCTTTCTTCTCTTTTTGTATGTGAAAGTTTTAGATTTGAAGAGGACTGAAGGAAGTTAGAAGATCAATTATTCATTATTGCAATCAAACCCTACATCTTGACAACTCACAAAACACAATTATAGAATTATCTGATTGTGATATGATAGTGCGACAAGTGGAATATAGCAACTTTAATCTAGCACTAGAGGACTCTGAAAACAAATATATAATTGGTCAACAAGGATAGTGGTGCCCCTAGAGGAAATGTATTTCAAAATCAGGTTCAAATTTATATCACAGGTGCACAGTGTTATGCTCAGTCCATTTCTAAAGTGCAGATTTCTTTGTGATATCTCAAATCTATTGTATTTGCATCAAAATAGTAATTTGCATCATTAGGCCAATTGACTAATTGTGTTTCACCCTTAAGGCCATTTCAGATTTGGTCAATGGTAGGTTGACTCATCTTTCAGTCTATAAGTCAATCACATATCTTGTCCAAATCCAATCAAACCCCCTCTCTTTATTTAATGAAATAGGAAAAAGGTGTTGAATCCCCATAAAGGGAGGTCTCTCCTAAAGGGTCACACATTTTTTTCTACATTTAAGATAGATACAATCTAATTGTTGGGATTTTAGAAGGTTTTGGTGATAATGGCATCTTTGTATTTTTCCAAGCCCTAATAGCAATCTTTTGGATTCTTCATAATCATTAATATTCTTCCTTATACCAGTTATAAGTTATCCTAATTTTTTCCAACATAGTTTTGATCTATCTGAAGTCTTCCATTCTTCTTCCCTATCATTTTTCCTTTTTCTTTGGAAACACCCTCTTTGGTCCACTCAGCAACACCCTCATTGACACACTCAATTATTATTTTCTCCACAAATTCCATTATGTTGGAGTTGATAGTGAACCTCACAACTCCCATAAATCCCAACAACCAAAACTCCTATCACAAGCAAGAGATCAAATCAATTGATTTTCTATGCAAGCAAGAGAGAAAATATTGAATCCAGAAGAGAACTGATATGTGCAATAAATTAACTTGAATGATTCTTAATTGAATTATTACAATGAATGTTCAAGCTTTATAAAAGCATGCAAAAGAAAATCCTAGATGAGGATTTGACTAGATAGTGACAAGTGTTCTAATCTCATGCAATGAGATAATTTGTCCTATATTTAATTCAAACTAATAATAAAAAATCACTCCTAAGTTTAATAGCTTAAGTGAATAATTAATTAATTCTTAATTAATTATCAATTGATTATCCTAATTACTCTAACACCCCCCTTAAGATCAACTTAGTGAGAAGCTATAAAAACCTAATGTAGAATGTAATGATGGATGCATGGATGGGTCTTAGCTACAAGCCCTGATGAGGTACCCATGCCAAAATAAATGAATCTCTCATAACTAGAGAAAAGGAGAAAACCACATGGGAAAAACTCCTCTCCAAAAGAGAGATAAAGAAATGACTGCACTAGTGAAAGAAGGATAGAAGGAAGACTCAATGTGACCCCCCAAGGACCACTTCTATCATTCAAGTACAATATATGTTCCCCTGATAGGAGAGATAAAAAGAGGATATGAATCCCCCCACAAAGAAGTAGCTCTCGTGCCAATAATGAATGCTTGAAGATAGAATATGATCCACTACTTGCAAATAACATTTCTCCCCCTAGGAAGAAAAAAATCCACTGGTGATTAGAGAAGCCAATTGAAAGAGATGGGTGATGCCAAAATCCAAATCCAAATGATATGTGCCTCTAAAAATTGCTCACGTATCCACACGTCAAAAAGTGATGATATCAATCTAAGATCTTATGAAGACTGATAAAGAGCAAGTTGCAAAGGTGATGAAGGTGGTGGGCCAACATCATTGACGCGGTTGTCAAAAAAGAGGAGATGAATGTCCTCAAGGAAATCCTCTAAGTCTACAATATGAGACTCTACAAACAAGGTTGATATGTCTACAAGATACGAATCCCAAGTAGCTATGTGTGGAAGATGTATGATGTTTTGCTACACTAAATCAATAGGGGAAAATGATGTGGTGATGCACTACTGATAAAGAACAATACCTGATATTTTGATGAATTCTCAATTTGAAGAGTGGGAACATAAAGACAAGTATCCAAACCATCAGAACATGCAAGATCTGTAATATAATCAAGGTCCTCTAAAGTATCATCATCAAAGGGTACATGGAATCTACATTTGCAAGAGGGATGAGACAATCTATAGTAGGATCCTCTAGGTATGGAGAGATATGAGGGTCTCCACAAATCTCCCAAAGTCATGTCCAAATTATGTGGGGGAATTCAATGTCCAATACAACATACATAGTGTCAAGATCAACACTAGTAAATATAACCCCTACAATATGATCACTTATGATACCCCATGCTAATAAAATTTGATACCATGTTAGAGTTTCCAATAAACTCCATAAAACCAAGATCACCTGCAAAACTTGGATTAGCCTTCTATAAGGAGAAAAAATAAAGATGCAATAGCAATTTGCATAAAGATGTGCAAATAATATTATTGGGAATGATGAATTGCATGAGATGAATTGCTTTTATAAAGCAATATGAAAAAAACTAAAGGTAAAACCTAATTAGGACCTAAGTAAACTTAATATTAAAGCGTAATTTAAAAATATTTAATTACATCAACATCCCTCCTTAAGTGTAACTTAGGGAGAATAAGAAACATGCAAATATTGCAAGGATGGGTCCATGAAAACATGACTGGTCTTAGTTAAAAGTCCATGTTAGGTACCCATGTACATATGCAATGCAAAAGAAATAGAGAATGCAACCAAGTGATGAAATATGGAGGACTCCATAAGACCCCCCCAGTACACCATCCATCACATAGATACATAAGAAATGCCCCCCCATAAGAAGGAAAAAATATGATTAAATAATATGGAAGCTATGTGTATTTTGATGCCGATGCCAAACTGTGACTAAAACTAATCCATAGGATCAAGTACCATGAAGATTTTGGAACATTAATCATAAAATGAATGGCCCTCAAACTAAGACATGATTCAATGAGAATTTGATATGATTCAAGATCATTAACCATAGGAACTCAATCTAAGACATGAACTGATGTGAACCAAAATGGTTCAAGTTATGAGCAAGATTGTGGCTAAAAGAAACTACAAAATCTAGATACAACTCATGTGAGTTGTCATCAATACAAAGATGGGATAAAAGCGCATGACATGCGACTACACTCTAATCAAATTATTATGCAAGAAGCCCTCTAATAGAAATTAAATGAAGTTCATTTATTACAATACCCCAAGATTGTAAAAAGAGAACATGCAAAACATGTAAAAATCAAAGAGAAAATGAAAACATAAAACATGAAAAAGGAAAGATTGCATGCAAGGATTTCCTCCATAAAAAAAATAACCTCATATCTAGGTAGAGGATGAAATCAGCTTTCCGATGATGTAAAGTTTTCAAAAAACGGACACTATATGCTCAAGTTATGAAATTTCAGAAAAAGGGTAAATTTTGCCAAATGATAATGTAGACATGACCCTTCTAATTTGATTTTTGAAAAATTTATTTGTTGCATGCAAAAAGTAATGGATACCCAGATGATATTTTGGTTTTTCTAACAAAACCCAAAAAGAAATTTTGAATCCAAAACTTGTAGAACATGTGATTTGGCAAAAAACAAAAACTTCACCTGTAGGGAAAATAGTCGTGATTTGACTGTCATTTTTGTAAGTTTTGCTCACTATCTACAAAATCTAGTAGATACCCAGATGGTATTTCATGATTTTAAACAAAACCCAAGAATTATTTTTCTCAAAAGTACATGAAAAATATATTGGTCATTTTTGATTCAAAATGCACCAAAAAATTGCTCAAGGTTGATCCCTTGAGGATCTCCAAAAAAAACTCTTTGATTGAATTTCTCCCAAATCTAAGAAGGGGCTTGCAAATTAGAGCTTTGATACCATGTTGGAGTTGATAGTGAATCCCATAGCTCCTCGAAATCCTTGCAACCAAAATGCCTGTCACAAGCAAGTGATCAAAACAATTGATTTGCTATGCAACCAAGAGAGAAAGATTGAATCTAGAAGAGCACTGATATGTGTAATGTATTAACTTGAATGGTTCTAAATTGAATTTTTACAATGAATGTGCAAGCTTTATAAAAACATGCAAAAGCAAATCCTAGATGAGGATTTGACCAAATAGTGACAAGTGTTCTGATCTCATGCAATGAGACAACTTGTCCTATATTTAATTCAAAATATTAATAAAAAATAAAGTTCCTAAGTTTAGCTTAAGTGAACTAAAGTAATAAGGGACTTAATAATTAATTGATTATCAAGTGATTATCCTAATTACTCTAATACATTCTTTTGTGGTGTCTTTCTTCTCTCTCAATCCTTTATTGTTGTCTTCTCTCTTCTCCATTTGAGCTTGTCATGTTTAATTTTCTTACCAATTCAATTTGTTCTCTAATCTTTCTTGGGTTTCTCTTATCTCCTTTTGTCATGGGTGTGACTAATTTGGGGTCCCATTAATCCTTATATGGTTCTCCATGGTATTTATTTGATATATTTTCTTAAAGAGGTCAAATAGCTTTGATGATCTCTTCCGAAATGTCTCCCCTTTCCATTCTCCATCCCCTTGGTGCCTAACCCCCTCTCATAGGGTAAGCGCCAAGAGGATAGTTTCTCAAATCTTCATATCTTCACTAATCATCTTTTATTTTTCTTGAGTCTTGATTGAAATTTTAAAATTTTGGATGTTACTACCCTTTATATCACCTAACCAGGGTCCCAACAATGAAACCAGTGTTAGAAAGAAATATGGGGAAACACAAACCAAGTTATGAGCCCCATATTCTTCTTAATTTGTTGTAATTTATACCCTGGACTCAATCATATAAAGGTGAACACTGATTGATTTAGAGATAGTATTAACTAATTACTTGTATATCCATAGAAATGTAGATAACATTACATAGAAAAAATTCCAATATCCATTATATTAATCATATCAAAAGAGTACATTTATATATCCCCCTATATTATTTCCTATCTCTTTCTTTTCTTACATATAATCTTTAATACATATTACATACAATTCCATACACAGTTTTTGTACCCATTCCTCTATTCGGTCTTCCTTATCTTCCTCCTCCTATCATTCATATCTTTCCCAATGCAAATATCTATGAGATGGGATGCAATCCATCTATTCTATCCCTAGTATAGATGCCATCTTTTCAATTTTAGGGCCGACAAGCTCTTTACAATAGGATGCAGTAGGATTTTCCCAAATGGTATTTGCATTGTTGCTTTTTTTGGCTAACAAATATATTTGAAAGATTGTATATAAACATGGAATTACACCACCAAAACCTCCAACATATGTAATTGTTGAGTTTGAAATTTACTTAGGAATACCATTTGAAGATTATAATTCACACACAATTCCAACTACAGTGATGTAAAGGGATCACACAATTCAAATTCCACTAAGATTGGGTTGGGCATTTCCAATAAACAAACCACAGGGTCTGACTCTTTTAAAAGCTACTATTGATATAAGACCAAAAGAAAGAGCATGATTGATATTTGTGGCTATATCTCATGTAAAGTCTTTAAAAGGCCCAAGAATAATGTCATAATTCAAATATAATAGTTATGAAAATGAAAAAGGGAGGACAACTTAGGGTAAATGCAATAAGATGAGTCCACTTCTAGTGGAAGTTTTAGACTTAAAAAAATCCAAAATTAGGAAAAACAAAATGAAATCTCGTTATTTAGCAAGCAGGATCCCATTTCACTTTGGGGGCCCGAGCCAAAAATAGGATCCTGTTTCTACAAAATGAAACCTTGTTTTTTAGAATGAGATCTCTTATTTTAAAAAAATGAATTTTTGGCTGGGTTTGTGCTTTGTTTTTTAGTTCGAAAAAAAATCTTGGGAACCTGAACCTCAGCTTTGGACCTGGTTTGACCTGCAACTTGAAGGTCATGTTAATGTCACAAGAAAAGAGTGACTTTGGACATATGTCAGAAGACCTTTTTGGCAAATTTTTTTGACAAAATTAAAGCCCATTATAGATGAGATTGTGTAGATTCCAAATATGTAATTTTTTTTGCAATTGGATTATTTTTTTATTTTCCAAATAATTTTTGATGAAACTGGTCCATAAACTTGAAATATCAGTGATTTTTAGTATTTTAATAACTATTTATTAAAATAGTTTTTTGAAAAATGAATTATATGTAGGCAATCTTCAGATAATTCTTTTCAATTTGAAAAAAATAAATTAAAAAAATATAAGTTTAGGTCATCTTATGCGTGATGTACATGGAAATTTTTGAAAACAACAAATATGACAGTAAAAAATTAACAAAAAAATTCATAAAAAATTACAAAAAAATATCATGAGCATTCTTTAGTATGTTACAAATCTTTTTCCAAAAAGATTCAACAAAATACAATTATTTAGGTCAAAATATGGATGGCATACACACGCATGGTATGGTAAAAAAAAGTGACTTTAAACAATGGTTTTAGACATGCCTATTGAAAATCAATTTGTATCATGTAGATATTAAAATAAATTACATAATTGGAAACTACACTCTGAGTACTACATTTTATGATTAGTGATTTTTTTCAAGATTTCATCTCTGAGTGCTTCAAATTTTAAGGTCAAATGTGACAAATTCTAAAAATCGGGGAAAACACTTCCACTTTTTGGCCAAAAAGTGGACTCAACTTCTTGCACACACCCCTTATTAAGAAAAAAGTTGAAGAAAACTTACTCAAATTTTTAGAAGATAATTGATGTAACTTATTCCCTTAAAAGTTCCTTCAATGACTCAAGTTTTTTAATATAATATATATAATAGCTCATTTAGAGTATTTTACATTAGAAATTCATCTATTGTATAGTATATAAAGCACATCAAGGAATAATGAATAGACTATAACATACAAAGGAAACTAAATAAAGGTAGTGCAAGACATACTATAGAAAACAAAGAAGGAAATGTTGAGAATAATAGAGTTTAATTTGTGTTGTATATATTTCTCATCCTATTTTTAAATATAGTAAATACATGGTGATAAATATTGGTGGTAGACTTTTCAATCCAAAGTTATTGTACTTAAGTAATTTTACTACTTATTTATTGATTTAAGTATCTATACATAATTGTATGCTACTATCATCAATGAAATACATATTATTCACATGTTCAAATACTTCATATAAAATTATTTTCAATATTCATGTTCAAAATCTATTATAGTTATGGTTAAAACTATATGTATGGTCAGGGTTACAATTATCCTTACAATTACTATTACAAATAATTAACTAATTACAATAATGATGATTCGTATTAGAATTAGAGTTATGATAATAAACTAGGTTGGGGCTAGGTTTACAATTACACTTAAGGTTGGGTTCAAGTTACAACAATTACCACTATGGTTAGAATTAGCATTAGAAGTACAATTAACATGCCTCCCACTATTGTTCTAATTTACCCCTCTAAGCTCCTATTTAGTGTTTTAGAATTTCTTAGCCAAACAAGCCTATCAAACTTGCCATCCATGACATGCCTTTTCCTCTAAGTTAGGTCTTCCCCTCTAATCCTAACTCTTATCCTAATTTTAACTCTAATTATAACCCTAACCATAACCCTTATTGATGCAAGAGCATCCAGGTGAATTAGTAATCAACATCAACCAAAAAATAAGTATTTTATGTTCATGTTTAATTTTGCATTTTGGTGTGGGTTGGAGCTTCGAGAGCATCTTGTGTTGTGTTTGAAAGATAAAATCTTTATTTACCAATACTAAAATTTTCATTTCAAAAATTAGAGGCAAACAATATATTTAATGTGATTTTAAAATTATTGTATTATTTCAAGGCTTGAAAGGTTAAAGGGGGTCCATTGGAATATTAAATGGAACTTTAAAATGAGAATTAATATTCATTCTATCAATTTGTATTCCTATAGAAGTTTCATAAGGCAAGAGACCTTTGACATTCCATTCTTGTCTTATTGGGTGCTTAAAATGGAGGGAAAGATAGTGATTCTTTTGGAAAAATAATGAATGAATCTTCAATTACCAAAGGAGCAGGACTTGGTTTTATATTTTCTTCATTTTCCAAAGGAATCTACATCAAAAATATGTTTGATATGGTAAAGTAGCATTAACAAAATATTTTTGAAGCAAAACTATGTCTTTTTTTCATCCTTTGTGAAGGAATTTCAAAGGTTAAGTTGAGGGAAATGAAAGAGTATGTTTGGGTGCAAATTTTTGGTTCTTTGTAAGGGTGTATGAAAATATAAAATACAACCTTTAATGGTATAAAAAGACATCAATCAACAAAAGCAAGGTTGGAGAAAGAACTTGTAGGTTGCTTGTAAGAGTTGCACAAGAAAGAGTGCAAAAACTAAGCTTGTGAAGAGAAGAGGAATAGAAGAAAATAAAAGGGATTTTGTAGGTGTGTTGTAGGTGTTCAATGCAGCCATGAGAGCTGCATAATGAAGATAAAAATCAAATTTTAGAAGATGAGTGAAGCCAAGATGGTTTGGAGATATGAGGATTTGAAGACTCATAGACAAGATGTGTCTAGAAAAACTTGTCATTGTTTTTGAATCTTATTCAATGTAAAATCCTCCATATATGTAATTAATCTTGAAAAAATTTCAAGTATGAATGTGTATGTTTGTAAGTTTGTGTTGTGTAGTAGAGAGTTTCTTCATCACTTATCCTAATTCTAATCCTAAGCTTAATCAAAATTCTAACTCTAACCCTAATGCCCTTCATTGTTTTGAAGTATAGGAGCAAAAAATATAGTTGTTAGAGTAAATGGTTTTTAGCATTTACCTGCTTAAGTTTACTTAGGAAAAATAGTTTATTAATGCATTTAATATCTCAGGTGGTTTTTCCCCGTGTGGGTAGTTTTCCCACCCATCACATAATTTCTTGCCTTTAAAAGGCTGTATCACATGTAATTTTATCCATCTCATATTTATTCTCTCTTTTGGTGAAATAGCCTGTGTGCTTCTCTCGCATTCGTCAAGGTAAATGTTGCTTCCTAGGTTATTTTCTCTAACAATAGTAGATAGTGGAAAATATTAAACTTCTTCCTTAAAGTAGTATAGAGTAGGATGACCAAAGACAAAGACCAAGTCATCTGTTCCACTAGGCTTGAATAACAAAGTTAACAACTATAAAATACTCATACTAAACATCAATGATTAAAACATATTCTCACTAACTTTATTAGAGCGTGTTTTCGTAGAAGTAGCTTGTTTATCTTATATTTTTTAATGAATATATAGTCTAATTCTTGCAAAGAGATACAACTCTATAACACCTTTGTGCCTTTGAGAATTAAGAGCATGTATTATGAATAGGAAAATGGTTTCTCTAATTGGACAAGGATTCTTGCAACTCAAGAATCAATCTCAACTAGCTTCCACTTCTCAACCCATAGACATTGTGACTCCTTCGAACAATAACAATTTCTATGAAGCTACAGTACATGAGCAACCTAGTCCATTGTTCAAGTTCCATTAGAGCTAGATAAGGATGAGTGGAATTTTTTTATAGATTGCAATCTTTAGTTCAATCCTTAGAGTGTGAAATCATGGATAATGTTGTATATTTTGTAGTTTTAAGTTGAAAGGAGAAATCATGAAAAGTGTTGTGGGTTTATCTATTATTTGACCATTCTTCAGACAATATCCCACAGACATGAAGGATGATGATAATAATAATAGCGAATGCAATTTTCAATCATAGGCAGCCTTGATCTTTGTTTTAATATTTTGTAATGGTCTATGTGCAGAGAAGAGTGGCATATCAATCTTGTAATTATATGGACGGCAAAACCAACTACTATATTTTAAGATACATAGCACACTTTACATTTACCTACACAAGAATGATTCTAGAGCTCACATATTTTGAGTGTGAAGTTTGTTCAAAATAGACATGATTCAATATTTCTATCATAAATAAAATGCAATATTCAATGAAACTCATATTACTGTAAACAGTCTTTTAAGGTAGAAAAATAGAGCCATAAGCAAGATAATTGTTACTTTATTGAACACAGACAATAGTATTACTGCATTGTTCTGAGGGTTGAAAAAAAAACACCATAGTCACAAAAGAAATTTAGGATAAACAGGATAATTTTATGTTAACAATGGTAAAAATAAATATTTAATAAAAGATCAACGATAAAAAATTAAGCTCTGATTGTTAATGATCGATTAATCAAAACACTTTTACACTTCATCTTTTTTAAACTGGAAATTATGACAAGCTTAAATTATACAGCAGGTTGCTAGCACAGAGAGCATCATCGATCATTTTCCCAAGATTTTGAGATCTGGCCTGAACCTTAGGAACTAATATTGATGCGGCCTGCTTTAACTCAACCTCACACGTACTCATAAGCGATAAAGCCCCACTCTGTAAACTGTTTACAAGACCTTTGTCTTTCCCTATTGGCTTTTTCAGAACAGATAGTGACTGGAGAAGCTCAGAAGCGGCTTGTTCATAGAATTCTACGCAATCCATTAGAACCTGTAAGAAAGGGCCGCCTTTTCGCTGGCCTTCAGTTCTGTTGAGATCTACAATAAAAGCAGAAACATTTAATGCTTCTCTGTAGGATATGTTTGTTGGAAGTGTCAAGGTTCTGAGAGGGGGGGTGAATCAGAACCTTACTGATTTATTCGAAAATTCCTTATAAATTTTGCAATAAGAAACATATAACAGAATATTTACAATTTGTGTAGGAGAAGTATAAGCATTCATCATGAGCATAAAGAAATGAAACTCACAACCATGAAGAAACACCAAATTTGTGCCGAGTGGAAAACCCTCTAAAATCTCATGATTTTGTCATAGGGAGAAAAACCACTCCATGAACCTGTATCTTCTATTCATTCCAACCTTTTACAATCGGCAGTCACTACTGCTCAGAAATTTAACACAACTCATATACATATACAAATGTGCATATATCACTCGTACATGTACACAAGTTTTTGATTAAAACTTTCAGACGCACTTATCCTCAGATACATATATATATATATGTTTTTACACACACACATACATGCATCTAAAGATTACAAGTGTATAAATGAACTTCGAAACAGAATAGTTGCATATTTCTAACTGAACCAGTTAGAATCTGTTCAACAAACTTTCTCTTAAAAATGCTTCAAAAAACAGTTTCAGATTACGAATCTGTTTTAGATAAAACTGATAATCATTAAGCTTCAGATTACGAATCTGTTTTAGACAAAACTGATAATCATTAAGCTTCGTTTGAGAGATATTCGAAGACAGTTTCCATAACAGCATTATGCTTTGTAACTGACTGAAAACGTTTACATATTTCCTTTTGAAAAACTGTATATAATACCCTGGGTTTAAAACCCCAAAAAATTATTCAAACTTCTAAAAACTACATAACCATGTTCCGGGTTTGAGACCCTTTTTAGAAGTGAACAAGAATATAAAACCTTCATACCTGTTATGCCCAAGATTCTGCCCAAAGAACCTCATACCTGAAACACAAGACTCTGTCCGGTCTTAGGAAGTTTCTTCCTTCTTTCATACGCCTCAGATTCTCATACATGAGCAAAAACGAACATATAAGCAAACTTTTAATCTTTCTGAGAAAGATAAGTGTATAAACCGGAATCTTCATTTGAAATAAAAAACAAACAATGAACCTGCATGAATCCATCAATCAACTTCCCTGTTTCGCACCAAAAATGTCTTGATCTAACCGATTACTTCCTGTTTGTTTTGCAGAATGAATTCAACTTTCATAAACAAAACGCAACAAAAACCGTTTGCTCAGAATAAACGATACCCACAACCTTAATCAAATTTAACCAAAATTTGGAGTCCGCCATGCAAAGTCAATACTTGGCGAGAAAGGACTGACAATAATCAATACTTCGTTCAGACTTGTCAGTTTACGATGGTCTCAATTAAAACTGCCGACAATATCATTAAACCCTTTTCAATTTTTTCGCTTTAAACAGATGCCATCATATATTCCATGCTACGTCCAAAATGCCATCATACTTTCCATGCCACATCAAAAATTGCCACATGTAACATTTTGCCAACAAAACAAATCTGCCACGTATTTGCCGGATGACAGATAAGTTAACAATGTTCGCCGTTATCACAGCCAGCTGCGAGATGTTTGCCTGCTGAGCCCCTGGATACGAAGATAACGAGGCAAGGCAGAATTTCTGATCCATTGCGCGCATGCAAACCTGACGAATAGTAGGGGAACCAGCGGAAGCAACAAGTATGGAAGCGCTCGCCATGATCGCCAGAAAAATCACAGATTTAGCACTGGAAGCCATGGATGCCAAAAACAGAAGAGAAGATGGACAAAATTCTCTGTAGCTGTGTATGGCATTGTGCATAGTGGATGTCATTTATAGAAAATGGTGGACAGTTACGATGAATGACATTATTTCTGATATGTCAAATGTCAGTGACAGTGCCAGTGGCATACGTTACGAACTGCTATTTTGAGCACCTATCTATTCGGTCGTACTGTAATAGTTACGGTCTTGGAAGTGCGTTATTATCTGAGCGTATCCGTATTGGTGGTAAATGATTGCTAATCTTATCAGCAGATTGACTGGGAGATATGGCCCATTTTTTAGTGTAATGGAGAGGGCCCTATCGTGGGTAGGGTAATTTTGACCCCTGCTCCACGTCATCAGCGTTCTGAATCGGTTTTTTTTTTGGCCACGTCCCTTGACCATCGAGTTGGCAGTATGTAAAAAACTTTTGGGGAAAATTTGAGCACGTTTTCCGAGGTTTTGGGGGTGCTTTTAAAAAACCACAAAAAAAGAGCCAAAAAAAGTGATGCACCAATACTGGGTAACTAAGTCATGTAATATTGGTATGCTGATGTGGCGTTACATGATTGGTCAGTTTGTGTATTTTTTGAATTGAAGGGATTGGTAGTTGGATACTAAGTGTACTTTTTTGACACTTTTATTGCCCAACAGTGGTCCCCATACTGTCCAAAGTTGGCCCCCAAGCTGTCCATAGCTTTACCAGCAATTGGACCTTGTCCCACGATAGGGTCCTCTCCCTTAACTGCTTCTAGTTTTTTCTGAAAAGATATTATTCTTTTGTATTGTTAAAGTTGGTATATTTAAGTTAAAATTAGAAAAAATCTATTATTCTTTTGTATCGGTAAAGTTGGTATATTTATGTCAAGTTAAAATTAGTTTTGGATTTATTTTGATGGTAAGGAGAGCGATCAGTAGACTATTGTCTATCCAACGTTTGGAATGTACATTATGCATATTTCACTATATTAATTAATTAGCTGAAAATCAAAATACAATGGATTTATTATTTTCAATTAATTAATAAATATGATCAAATGTGTATTCTAGGGGCCACATAGATGTTTTTGATCAGTAGTTGTGAAGGTTAATTTTATAATTTTTTTAATGTATTAAGAAGTCTTATGTTGTTATCATGTATATACAAATCAAAACAAGGTCAATATATATGTATTTAAGATATCTATAATAATACTATCTCTATTTGTATATATTCTTGCACATGATATATTATTTATTACATAGAGCTTCACACTTCATTAACAAATTCATCCTCCATCTTAATACTTACAACTCTTATCTTGGGTCAATCCTATAACATATGAGTTTTCCCCCACATCACATGGAATTGACTTTGAAATTAGTTTTTATTTTTTTTGGGTACAAACTCCCACCAATTTTGGTACATGTTTAAGTGATTTATTGCTATGTCATGGTATTTGAAGGCATTTGTGCATTAACTTATAAGTAAGTATCAAGGAAAAATCCTACACATACAAGGGAAATGATTTCTAAGAACATTTCATTTTGGAGCATTAAAAGGAGCTTAAATCTTCATCAAATCATCCAAGACACCTTTATGCTTGAATAGTGTCATCTTCAATCTTCTTACATGACTATGAAGTTGGTCTAGTCGAGTGGGTCAACCTAGGAGAATGTAATCCTTGCTATTTGATGATCTCACAAAGGATTTTTTTAAATATTGCTAGTTCTTATGCTCATACATGTACTAAAAGACAAAGAAACCATCAATTTTTATAGTCTAAAATCAACAAGATCAATTATTTGGATTTTAGAGAGTTTTATGCACTAGGTTAGTATTGTGGAGCATAACATCATTCATGTACAATACGAATTCAATTCAAAGTAAATTCAATAGTTGTTTTAATCCAAAAGCATTTACCACACATAGAGAATTTATTTTATGGTATTGAGGCGATCAAATTCTACATAATTAAACACTTATTTATTCCACATTATTCCCATAGATAAGTGCATAATCCTCTTTGTTTAATTTTAGAACATTCATACACATTTATCATTCCTAGCTATTATTAGTTAATTTAGGTTAATTTGTGACTCATTGCATGTATTTATATTAATTAGCCTAGATTTGCATTGGGGAAAGTACTTTTTCTTTACATTTTTGGTGAAACCATTTGATCTTATCCATAAGTTTATACCTTGATTTGTTTTAGGGTTTCACATTTGTATTTTCTTATTGCATCATGTTTAGATATTTTGAGGACTTTGGTTTATATTCCCACTTATTGATTTAATTTTTATAAATATAAATTTTCTCTAGATTTTAGATTACATTGTCTAACCTTACTTTTAACCACCCTAAACACTTATACAAATATTAATTTTTTATTTTAGATTTGAGTGTTGAGTGATACTTTGATTTATGTCTACTTGCACCTCACTTCTACATTAGTTGGACCTTCACCTAGTAGATTTTTGGACCTTTATTAGATAATACTATGAAACCTACACAACTCGCCCTAAGAAATATCCCCATTTCTATATATTTATATCATTGAGTCTTTTGGTTTCTTATCTCTTATCTTTGACCATTATTCATGCTTCTTTAATTTATCTATTTTTTTATACAATTTGTGACATTTGATAATTTAATTCTTGATTCAATCATGGAATTTTATCATGAGAATATGATTAAGAATGAGATCAAATTGTTTATAACAACATTGTACCATCACATATGCACTTCCCAATCCTTTAGGGATTTAGTCAAATTTAGTTTTCCTTCCCTTTCAGATACCCTTACTACACTTATCCATGATTATCATATGTTACCTATTTATTCAATGGATAATGATCATAGTGCACTTAATTTTTTGAGTTTTACCTTTAAGCTTATTTTATTCAATGATTTGATTCACGATAAATTTATTGCGCAAAGGACATTCATGAGACATTATTATCGTCATTTGTTAAGAATGATATATTAGGTGACAATGTTAAATATTCTTTACCTACACTTGGCATTGTTATAACTTATGATGGTGTTATTTCTATTGTATCTTATTGTAGATCCTCAATTTGAGTTGTAAAATATAATTTAGCTCAATAAACAAACCCAAAAAATAAAATAAAGACTACATTTAGATAAAGAAAAATGAAAGCTAAACCAAGAAAAAATATAAAATAAAATTAGAGTTTGAACCTCCATTGTGATTGTAGTGTAGAAAATTGTACTCTTGAAAAATGGTACAATTTCACACTTAATTTGGACCTATTTTAGCACCCTTTCATTAAATACCCTTTCAAATAATCATTAATAGGCACCTAAGACCCTTTATTTCAGATCTCAAGGCTTATTTGAACTAAAATCTTGATGAAATCATCAATTTTTTTAAAATTTATAACAACCCATCCCAAAAAACTAGGGTGGGACTCATACGCCACCTTGGGCTTATGAGTTCCCCTACATGAGATCCATATGCCATAAGTGGCATATGAGTTCCATTTGGCCCCTTTTTAGAGTTAGAGAGGGAAATTCAATTTTTAATTCAAATTTTTGGTTGATGTCAGCTTTTGAGATCTAAATAACAATAAATTAGGTGTATTGCCTATATAAACAAGCTTCTAAGTCATTATTTTCAATCTAAAAGAGAAATTATGAGATCTAAGTATTCATAAGAATTCAAGCATTCTTTCACAAGAGCATTCAAGAGCAAGTAGCAAGCAAAGTTGAAGTCTTGGAGCAACATTATTGCATTTTTGTAGGTCTTCAAGCTCACTTTCATTCAAGATCTAGCATTGTCAAGGATTGATTATGGTTTCCTATGGTGAAAAATGATGGATCCTAGGTTGGAGAGATGCAACTAGCCATCAAGCCAAGCCTAATGACTTGTTTCCTAAGTGATTCCATCCTCCATTATCATTCTAAATTCAGCCTAAGGAAGGTGCATGCATTATTAGGGCTCATTTGGGTGATTAGGGATCTCTCAAAGTGATTCATTCATCTTCATGCTTCATTTATGCATCTCATTCTAGCATATTAGAATAAGATTGCATTGCATTTTAGATTTCCTAATCTTAGACTCACTTAAGGTTAGGGTTTATGTTCACATTTGCATTCAAGATCCATTGTTTCCATCAAGGTTTAATTATTGAACTAGGGGTTTGATTGAGGAAAACCCTCCATAAGAAAATAAACACCATATTCTATTTTGCAGGTCTTTTTACAGGTTCAGATCTAAAAATTAGTTTGGGAAGGAATAGCCGAGATTGGAGCATAGATCTGGACTTTGAATTTATGAAAAAGTAGAATGGGATTGATATGCTAGAAGTGGTGTATGAGTCCCACTATAGGCAATTTTTCTAGGTTTATGAAGATTCTAAGTCTACATTGCCAGATTCTTGTTCTAGTCTAGAAACCCTAAACTGAGATTGATACACTAGAAGTGGTGTATGAGTCCTAGTGTACCCTAAATCCAACTTTTTTAGCATTTCATATCTTGTTTCATGCCTTTATAGATTTTTAGGTGCACATTTCTTGTTTCTTAGCTCTCTATTATGATTTACATGCATTTCTAAGTTAGTAAATTTTTGCATTGCATTAGGTTTAAACATTAGGTCTTCCATTTCATTAGTATTTCCAAGCCCTAGCTTGGTGGTGAACCCCTCTTTAGTTTCTAATTAGATGCTAGGAAACCCTATTGCAAGATCTCTTTCTCTTACTTAATCCTTGGATTGAGATCTTTAGGGTTTCCTTGAATGAGAGTGAAGAAGATTGTTGTTTTATGTCCTAAACCATAAGCAACAATAGTTTTCTTCCTTTTATTTTGGTGAACCTACATTTAGAACATCTTAATTATGATTTGGAGTGCATCATCATCCTAGATCTAGGTTGTATTAACATTGCATTAGAGTTTGCATTAGTTAATTGCCATTCTAGAGTTTCTAAATCTTGCATTAGTTAAAGTGCATATAGGTTGCATTTTTGCATTTGGCATAATTGAAAATCATCTAAAATCTGCATTTGTACTTAGTTTAGATATCATACAAACCAAAAAGCATAACTTTCACTTATAATTTTCTAAAATATGTGCAAAAATCCTCATCTTGGACTCATACACCCCTCTGGGTGATTTAGTCCCAGTACAGGTGCTTTTTCCTAGTTTTTGGATATTTTGTAGTGACTTTTATTCAGCATTCAAACCTATGAAAAACCCTATTTGGGACTCATAAGCCCCTCTGGGTGATTTAGTCCCATTTCATATTTTAAACTACATTTTCTAGCATTGAATTCTCTATTTTTGTGTTTTTGTTTGCTACTGTTAGTTATTAGTTTCAATTTGTAGAGTTCTGTTACATTTAATTCATTAGATTTAGGTTAGTTTACATTCATTGTAATTGTGTATAGAATTATATTACTATACTTTTCATTTTCAACATTAGTTCATAGTTCAATTAGACTAGATTACATTTGACATTTGTTAGGAAACAAAACAAAAACAACTACAAACTGATGAACCACTTGGAGAAAGTATATAGTTACTTGAATATGTCAAATCTCTTTTTCCAAGTTAACCTAACCCTCAAGCATTTTAGTAGTGATGAATTTGATATGTTAGATGAAGCCCTTGGGGACTTCATATGACAAGGTTCATCCACTATGTCTTTTTACAACAAAGTGAAACCAAGAGAAGTAAACGTGATTCAACCTCAACTTGTCATCTACCCCCCTTCTCACAAACCTCAAACTCAAAACCAACCTATTTTTACCCTTGAACCACCTAATAACAATATTTTGCAACAATCAAACTATAATACCATTTCTTGAATACATATATCACTAGAAACAATCCACAACCAAAGCAACCAACTACAACATCTTTACCTTTGCATAACCCCATCTTGCCTAGCGCTCATCATTTTCCTTTGAATAATAAAAATGAGCAAGATCTTGTTGAACAACTTAAGAATACTCCTACAAAGATATCTCTATGGTACCTAATTCAAAATTCACCTAACTATCATACCATGCTTCAAACAACCTTACAACAAGTTCTGATCCCCTCTAGAATACAAATGCAAGTGATGTAGCAACTTTAATTCAAGGAATGAATGCAGTTAACATAGATATTACTTTTCACCAACATGACCAACCTCCCATGAGAAAGAAAAATGAGGCCTTCATGATAATATCTAGATTCAACAAGATAGGAATAGAAAGGACCCTTGTTGATAATGGCTATTCTCTTAATGTATGTAGTGTGCATCTTTTGGATAGACTTGGAGTAGCTAAATCAAGAATTGAACTTGATTCCTTATGCATTTGAGGATTCAAAAATGTAGGAAAGCAACTGCCTGGTGTGATTACTTTACCTATTACAGTTGGAAAGGCTACCTTACAAAATCCTATTCATGTCATGCCTCATGAACTTTCATATAATCTTCTTTTGGGAAGACCTTGGATCCATGAAATGAATGCGGTGCCTTCAACTCTTCATCGTATCATGAAGTATGTCTATAAAAATAAGGTATACTAGTTTGAGATAGACTCCGAGCTTGAAAGTTGCTTACAAGTTGAAAAGGGAATGACAAATGCTCTAAATACATTAATTCCAACTTCAGACAAAGAGCCTATGGAATAAGAGAAACAAGAGATGGAAAAAGTGTTGCATTTATTGGAAGATGATTCTAGGGTTCCTTAGAATTTACAACATTTGTGGGAGAATACAAAATCACAACAAAATAAATTGAGAAACAAAAACAACCAATGGTGATGTCAACACAAAACTCAGAAGAAAACTCACAAGCATCTACCTCATCTACTATAGAAGAAGATACAAGTTACACAAAAAACTTCAATGAGATAGATTATCAACAACCACCAAACCCAAAAGAAATGGAAAGAATTTATGGGAGAGGTTATGAGCTTATGAAACAACTGGATTATAGTGGAAAAGGACGTGGAAAGAAAGAACAAGGCATCCATGTTCCTATAGAGCCTAACACACAAGAAAAAAATTTGTTTTTGGGTATTGCCCTTCTAAGATAACGCAAGCAACGAAAATACCTCTGCTAAACATTAACACCATCATGTGCAATCCTAAAATGACTCTCACCTTGAAGCACCTAGAATTGATTGATACAACTTGTGAAGCATCATTTGAGTTCTTTGAAGATGATGAAGCCTTGAAAGAAATGTTAAGAGTTTATGAAAAACCATTTACTCCTGCTAAAAATAAATGGATCATATGTGCTGTGATTAGTGCTAAACAAGGCGACGAAAAAAAGGAAAGTAATGAGATTGAAGAATACAACCCTGAATTCCCAAAAAAAAATGCACTTCCTTTAGGAGATACCATGGACATACCAATGTATATTAACAATACAAAAAAAGTGATTAAGATAGGAAAGTTCCTTGATGATGAAGAACAAGAGGACCATGCAACTTTACTCCATGAATTTCCTAAAATCTTTGCTTGGACTTATTCAAATATGTCAGGAATTGACCCTAAAATAGTAACCCCGTTAGACAAAAGATATGGAATATAAATCCTAAGATAGTCTTGCTAGTTAAGGCCGAGATTGAGAAGCTCCTCAAAGCTAACATTATACATCCTGTAGATTACTCTCTTTGGATCTCAAACATTGTCACTACTGTGAAACTAGATAATCGTATTAGGTTGTGTACGAACTTTCATGATTTGAATAAAGCATCTTTAAAAGATGATTTTCCCCTTCCTAATATTGACATGATAGTGGACTTGTGGGACATGCTTTGTTTTCATTCATGGAAGGATTTTTTGGATATAATCAAATCTTTATCAACCCTCAAGATCAATACAAAAAAAAACATTTTTAATTGTAAGAGAGGGGGCCCAACCACGTCAAGGCCCTAGGTCATAGAGAGCTAAGAGCGGAAGGATGCCCTAACTTACCTCACTCTAAAAAGGGTTTTTTGAAGTAAGGGACAAGAATGATGAGGACTATAATGTCCTTTGATCACTCTACAGACTCGAGCTTTAGTTTGGGCTAGGCGAACTAGCTTTTTGGGGTCAATTATTTTCCTTAGAAAGCTCTTTGTCTAAGGATGGCAACACAGTTCTAGGACATTAGTGCAGTGTGCTGTCGTCTCTTGGGCGCATAGGTGTTCGTACGACCAGAGAATAGTGAATATAGAGAAACTACCAAAAATACCTACTAATAGCCTAGCTAGTACAATCTAGATGGTAAAAATAGAATGAGAAATTATGCAAAGTAGATATTGAAATGATAAAGTAAATAAACTAGAACCAAGGTGATGAAGAAAATCGCACAAAAGTGTCTACTCACTAGTTAGCTCGAAGCGAATGTCCACCTAAACACAAGAAAGAGGGGAAATTTGTTGGGGCTGTATAGGGGCCTGCCTCAGTCAGACCCCCATTTTGGTGTTTCCACCTCCATGGACAACCAAATAGAAATGATAGAGAAATGTATGATAAAGAAGTAAAGAAAGAAAGCACATGAATAATACTTCAAAATAGTAAATAACTAGTCAACCAAATTGTAAAGGAGAGGAGTGAAAATGTTACCACCTCCACCAAGAGCTCACTAGCCAATGATGGAGAAAGAGAGCTTGAAAAATCACCACAACCTCAACTACAATGAAAGGAGGTGTTGCAAAACCTCAAGCCCCTGTTGCAATGGCTTGCTTCACACTTGTTTTATAGGGTTGATAGAGTGTTGTTTCCTACAATGGAGTGTTGAGAATGCTAGGAGTGCTTAAGCTATGAAGAAGGATGTAGTGAATGCTTGAAGATTGTGAAAAGAGATGAGTTGAATGAAGAATGAAAGAATTTGAAGGAGAAGGGAGAGAATTTGCCATTTTTAGGGTCAGTTGGTTGAAGAGGGATGTTACAAACCATTTCCAATAGGAAGTGTAACACCTCTACAACTTCAGATGTAGGAATCCATCAGGGACGTAAGTGTGCCATGTGGATGTCTGTGAGCCACATGGGCATCCCCAAAAAATATTCTTCTACCAACACAACAAAAAGATGCCAAGTGGAAGGAAGGAAACTTGTTGATGTGGAATTTTTCCTTTGGATTTGGTTTTCTAAGGTGAGTATGTACAAAAGGGGAATTTGTGTAAGGGGTGAAAATTCACTCCTATACATTTTTCCCCCACTTTAGCAAACATGAATACTGATTAGTGCTTTGGTAAAGTAGATTGAAGAGTGAATAGGGTTAGAAATTTATACCTGAACCGTCGAGGAAGCAGACCACAATCCAACAAGATCAAAAGGGTAAGGTAGGCAAAGGACTTCATAGCCCCACAAAACTATGAAGCTGTAGAATGAAAGCATCTTATAGGCCCATAGACCTACAAGAAGGCGACCCCCAATATCTCTCACATGAAGGAAGCCTCGAGAAGTAAGTGTGGACAATTTTTTACTCGCAACAACAGGGAAAATAAATTCTTCACAGGTAAACCACAAAGAGCCTATCCTTCTTGAAAGATATGTAACAAAGATAATCTTAAAGGGGAATCCACTTTAATAGGAAAAGATTGAATAAGTTCAATCCCAAGTCTTCGATAGTTAGGTCTTGATTGTACTAGGTTCATTCTCAAATATAATGTGATATTGCTGTCAATCTCAAAGGGAATATGGTTGTTTTTTGGTTTCATTAAGAATCATAAGCATTTGAAACAAGATTTCCAATTCATTCATAAAAATAACATCATGAAATCAAAAGATTTGAAATAATATTTCATGAACATCAACAATTTCTTTGCTATCACTTAAGTAGATTTAGCATTAAGCATTTAACAATTTAATAGAAAACGAAATATTTTCAATAAATTTCCATTCATTCATCTATTTTTGAAACATTTTCAAGAATTTAAACATCTATTCTAAAAGAATACATAAACTATTAAAAATTAAAATTTCTCCTGGTTATTCTCCACGCATGCCCCAAAGAATTAACCAAAATAGAGCAAACTGCTTTATACTTCACTAGATTGCTTCACAACTACATATAAAATGGTGCCATCTTTTAAAGAGAGGGGTTTTAGTTTGGACACCATGTAGGTTCTGTATGCACCCTTAAATTACATAGCACATAGTCTTGTTCAGTTGAACAAACAAAACCATATACAAAAGATTCATGAGATAGGTAGCTATCAAATTGGCTCTGATATTGATCAATGTCTACGTGCATACAAGTTTTTACACCAGAATGATTCAAAAAATAGGAAAAAAAAAACAAAACTTAAATAAGTTTTGGCTCTTCTGACATCCACAAATTCTGAACTTCAAATGAAAATAAAGCAATAAATGACCTTTTATAGGAAGAAGGCCTCAAGAGTTTAAACTTAAAATTTATCCAGAGAATCAAAAATAACAAATCAAAATGTAGCACATGGCATACACCAACTGTCATCAGAATATTCTAGATGAAGTCAAAGCTTTGAATTCGTCAGCAACAACACATTTCACTTCTTACTCTGGTTTGCAATACTTCACATAAATCAAGGGTATCAACATCCTTCAAAATACCAGACAGGGAACATCTATCAGGACCGGGAACAACCTGCAAAACTCAAAAATTAAACAAATATCTTTGCAACACCTCTGGTATCTAGTTCTTTATTTCATCATTTAGGGCTCGAGCTCGGGGATATTTTCTTCGCCTTTCTTCAATTGATATTCTCAAAAAGAACTCAACATTTGATGCATATGTTCTTTTGAAATTCCTTACACTTCCTTCCATGTGAGTTTGAGCCTAGTGTATTCTTCTGATATTGGAGTATAATATTATTCCTTTGCACTTTTTCTATGTCATATCTAGCAATAGTGTTCCTACATTGTATAATCTCATCAATGACCTCCCGAGTTAATAGCTGAATAGGGTCTCTATTTATTATTTCAATCCATTCTTTGAAGGATTTAGCTTCTTTATCCTCCTGTCCTAGCATTTGAGGATCACAACCTTGACGTGCTAACATTTTAATAAAGTCTTAATCTTTATCAAGCAATTTTCTACATTCCACGGTGACCTTTTTAAATCCTTCAATGCATTGCATCAACATGTCACCTTCCCATTTCAATTGTTTCTTCCATTTTTTTGGCAATGGAACTTCTCACTTTGAAATTACATTTCCTTGTATTAATTCTTGGACATCGATTTGTATGAGAATTTCAACATTTTGCCTTTCATCATTAACCTATTCTTGGAAAAACTTGTATTCACTTTTAAATATTTTGGATTTCTTTGACCGATGATATGCTTCCTTATGCCTCCCTATTGCATCTATAATGAATTCTTCCCCCTTTCTTACCCAATACTCAATCCATTTTTCAAATACATTCATTTTGTGGCAAACTACTACAATTGCATCTACTTGTTCGTGTGACATTAGTACTAGATGTTGGGGAAATTCAGTCTGTGCTTGACCAAATAGGGTCAATTATTT
Organism: Sequoia sempervirens; assembly: GCA_007258455.2. Classification (NCBI taxonomy): domain Eukaryota; kingdom Viridiplantae; phylum Streptophyta; class Pinopsida; order Cupressales; family Cupressaceae; genus Sequoia; species Sequoia sempervirens. The sequence goes on along the minus strand of VDFB02324694.1, from coordinate 302,714 downwards.
TATAAAACGTTCCAAGGTAGCAACCCATTATTTAAATTCTCTTTTCTTCTTTCTATACTTATGTACTCTGGCAATAGTGGCATCTAGGTTTGTCTTTATTTCTTCCAACTCTTGCCTCCAAGACAAGTGTTCAAGATTAATACTTATTATCCTGTACTCCTTAGGCATTATTTCATGTCTATTTTTGTTAGTTGTTGGAGTAGCTATATGGATGGTTCTATTATAATCTACATTTCTTTGTATGAAATGTTTTTCTATAGCTCTATGCCTAGGCTTAGGAGTATCTACTTCTTGTATGAAACTATTAAGATCCAGAGGCAGTACTTCTACTTCCATTAGGGAATCCAATTCCCAGATCAACCAAATAGGTGCATCTTCATCAAACTCTACCTCTACAACATTACTTTGTTCCTGGTTTCCACTTGATTCAGGAACCTGTTTTCTTACTTCTTTATTCTTATTTGTCATGTCCTCCAAAATAGGAATTTCCTCAACAATTTCTGGCCTAGATTCAAGATTACTAGGATTTGGCACTGTCTCCTCTCTTTGAAGACATAAAATTTCTTGTCTATCAAGATGTTCAACCTTAGTTTCCTGGATGTTACTTTCTTTATTCTCTGCTACACCAAGATTTTCCTCATTTCCAACTTCATCACTTGAAACCTGTGTAGCTTCTCTTTTCTCAATCTCAACTTCAACCCAGTCCTTTTTTGATTCTTCAAAGACCTACGATTGTTTATTATCATTTGGAATATTCCCAAGTGAAGGCTGGGAATCAAAAGTATCTTCAATAATCATTTCATCAATAGGATCCTGCTCTGTAGTCTCCCCTGTTTCCATCTCAAGGATATTAGGGTTCCCTACTTTTGAGGTGAGTGTTTCTTGTATAAATTATTCTTCTTCAACATTTATATCTTGTATCCAAAATTTCTTCTATCACTGGTTGTACCCTGGGTTTATCTTTAATCTTCTTTTCTTTTACCTTCTCCCACATGGTACCCCATTTATCCATTTGTTCTTTAATTCCGGATTCATCTGTCTCAAAAATTTCATTCAAAACCACAGGAGTTCTTCCCAGTTCTTGTTTCATTCTAGCCATGTTAACAAAGGGAGGAGAAGTAAATAGTGCTGCAACCCTTTGAGATGCAGATCTAGTCTGTGTACCAACATTTTTTATTGCTCCTATTTCTACATCAATAACTAGTTTAGTCCTTGGTTTTGTTGTAGAGGAAGATGCATCTTTAGGTCTTTCTTTTGATTTATCTTTGCTTGATTTTGCATCTTTTTGCTTATCAGATGGCTTTACTGGAACTTCTTATTTTGAAGCTTCAAGGGTTCTCTCTTCAATCCTTATACCAAGAGTTGCTGTAATAGTTTTCCTTTTCTTCCTAGCAGGTTCTCCAGTCTCAAATCTAGTTTCATTTCTTTTTTTTTCTTCTTTTGTCTTATGAGAATGTGGGTTCAATTCCTCTTTCTCTTAAAATTGTACCTAAGTCATTTATCGAGTGTTGAGTATCTAATTGAATTGGTGTAGATAAATCATCAATTGATGTCATTTCTTCACCCTCATAATCCGGGTCTAGGATGGGTTCATCATACACTCTATCTTCATTATAAGCTCTATTCAAAACTTCTCCATTATCTTCTTCTAACTGATCTTAAATTTCATGAAGCATAAGAATTCAAGCAGATTTTAAAAATAATCTAAGTTCATACTTTCTTATTCTTACTCTGTGCTTATCTTCACAATTAAGCCAATAATCTTCTAGGTGTTGGACATGAGCATGGTAACTAGCTATGGCCTTGGCAATATTCCCTTCAGGATTATAATACATTCTTTGAAGTGGAAAATGTTCAAAATTATATGTTCTTAGTTTTTCTTCACACAAGTTAGACATGCCTTGATTGCATTGCACTTATAATTCCCTATCACAATAGGAAATATGAAAGAAGCCTTCTTGTGGACCTTGTTATAAAGAGCCTAAGATGGTTTTAACTATCTCGCCAATTCTAATAAAATAATTTTGTCTGTTGGATACCTAGGTAGCATGAAAGGATGTCCATCAAACCCTTCTATCCTAATGTAGGAGTAAATGGGGAACTGAACATACCAGCCTCCCATAGGTCTAATGAAACTTTTTTCCTCCAAGGATAATCTTCTGGCTTTATCACCTTCCATCGTTTTGATGAGCTTCATGGGGAAAAAATCATTAAATCTCCTATAATTCTCTTTGTATTAGTGGATAGTGATTTGGGGTAAATGAGCATATATCAATTTGTTTTTGATTTCCCTGCCCAGAGTACCAATTTTTTTCAACCCTTGTTTGCTTGCCCTCATGGCACAAGGATAAATCACATATGAAGACATATAAAAACATCTGGTTTTGGGAAATGTCGTTATCTATTCATATAATCTGTCACTAATAAACTTTCCTCAATGCATTTGCACAATATTTTCCATCAGTCTACATATTATTACAAACATCTAAGGTTCAAATTTACTAGAATCTCGTAAACCAATCATCCTGCTCAACAGAGTTATAATATCTTGAATATATTGGTTGAACATAGACCTTTGAATTACTTTGGTCTGTGGTGTAATCAGCTCTTGGCACCATTGGGTACTCATAATTTCTCTATTGTGGGCTTCAACATTCTGATATGTTTTGGCCTTCGTATTCATATCAACATTATACATCTATGTGAAAAAAGGAAGCCCAAATGTGTATGTAATTCCTTTCTATGAGAGGTCTACATATATTCTCCCTTCTTTTCAACAACTCTTTTATCTGGGTTATAAAAATTTATGCATTGCATAACCAATTCAAGGGCCTCCATTGTTGGTGGAAACCCTCCTACTAAAAGTAACCCTTTTTCTATAATATTTTCAGCACATTGAGAAGCATTTTCTCATCATACCCGAGTGTGAATTTCAACATCAGAAGACCACCCCATATGAGTATCTGTAACTACCACATTGATTGGTATGGCTTACTAACTACAATACTTAAATTCATCCTTTTCCCTTGCGTCAGAAGTACTCATTTTCACTGGTGTGTTTTTCATTTTCAAATGTGTGTCTTGTGTGTGAGTTAGGGTTAAATTTAACCAAATTTCCTATAATTTATAAAAAATTCAATTCACCTTTTGGCTAAATTCAAATCAAAGAATAATCAACTTTTCAATTTCTAAAGGGAAATGCCATCTTTCAAGATTTTCATGCGTGAAAATAATTAACAGAATATCAGTTATCCAAAACATACCTAGTTCTAGTTGGTAAGGACAATATTTTTAGAATGGAACTCCAAAACCCTTGGTAGCTATGTTCTCAATTTCTCAAAATTTACCTTTCCTTGCACGCCAGCATTATTTCATTCTTTCAATGTCCTTTGCAAATTTGCAACATGACGCTAAGTGGAGTGTTACAAAAGCAACTGCATGCTTAAGGTGGTACCAAGTATGAGAGTAGTTTGCCACCTTCATTAATTAACTATTATAATGCATATTTCTCAAATAAAGGTGCAATCATTACGAATTATGGTTCAAATTATGAATGCCTAGGTTTCTATGCAGGCTCGCCACTAGAGGAGAAAGATGTCCAATATGATGATCATATGTGGCACTCTAGTGTCACTCTTATCTTTTGCAAGGCATAAGCTATTAAAGATACATGATCAATTTGTGATCACTGTGATTAAAACCTTTGGTATCAACTTTTAGGAGAGATACCCAGATCTGGGGCGCTTACCTCCAAGCTTTAGAGAAAACCAGAATAAAAGGAAAGACTGAGAACTGAGTTCAAGAGAGATTACAACATTTCAAAATAGAATCTCTTGTTTCCAAGTTTTGAATAAAAGGAATGAAATAAAATTATTGGAATTTGATACAACAAGAAAATGATATCACTGGGATTGACACTTCTAGTGGATGACTTACTGGACGAGGCTAGGATCAATTGAAGAAACAATTCACTTTGATGCAACTGCACAACCTTGAATTTTTTTTTTTGGTAATATATTAAACTTCATAACACGACCAAAACATCGAATCTAAGAAAGAAATAAGAATAAAACAAGGACCATGCAAAATTGAAAATGAGACCAACAATCGACCAAGCCACATAATGATGCCAAAACAAAAAAAAGAGAAAGGGAACAAGAAAGAGAAAAAAAAGAGGGGTCCACATTTTTCCAAAGAGAAAAATGGGGCATGTTGTGAGATCACACAACAACTAGCAAACAACAAAACTAAACAAAATAATAGAAAGTCAATTTTGGATCTAACATCAGTGTACCAACTTTTTTTAGTCTTCTAATTATAAATCATTGGATCCTTATTCCAACATTAAAATTTCACTTCGGCTAGCATGCAAGATTAAGTATTACTGAGCTCATGTGCATGCAATTAGTTATTTCTGCCACAATAAACTTAGAAATAGAAATTATTTGCATTAACTTACATAATTTGACAATTCCTTTTAAGCCAACCAGGGATAGAGCCTTGCTGCCAGTCAAGCATCCATAGCCTCAAAAATGTTATCTTCGTAATTCCCCCAAATATAGATCTACTGTTAGTTAGGAATCTATAGCCTTGGTAGAGATATTTGGATAGCCTAAAGAGTTTATTTTTTATTTTTTTTATTTTTATAGATATTGCAATAATAGCTCATTTTTCTCTTTTGATATTTCAATGATAACCATTCATTTTCAACTTGTAGGCAATGAATCCTGCTATTAGGTTGGGAATTATAGTGGTAGCAAAGGTAGTCTTTTGATTTTTAGTCAATGAAAATAACTGCTATCCCAAATTTCAGTAGAATGATTTAAATATACGTGTTTGTATCTCAACATCAATTGAATGATTTATGCTAACTAGAGTATAAAGAATGGAACAATTCTCAAACAATTTATAAATAAAGGACTATTTCCAATGAAGACACAGATCAAATTTCTAGAATTGATGTTCTATTAACCTGTTCACCTTCAAAAGTTTCCAATTATTGTAAAATCCAACGATGTGACACCTAGAAAAAAAGCAAAAAAAAGCAACATATGGTTATTTACAAAACAATAGCAAAACTAATATAAAAACAAAACTATTTACAAAAAGCTATTTATCTATCGCTGGAAATAATGCTTTAAGAACTTCCCATTGATAGGCATGGGATATCTTCACCAGTCAAAGAATTCAACCTATAAGTGCTGTCACCATAGATTTCAAAAACTTGATATGGGCCTATCCACAACTTATCAAATTTACCATACTCACCTTTTCGTTCATGGGATTTCTTCCTGTACAAGACGAAGCCAACTATTGTAAAAGTATTTAATCTAGCCCTTTTATTAAACCATGTTTTTGCCACAGACTGATGCCTAGCAAAATGATCTATAGCTCGAGTACATTTTTCATCTAAATGCATTAGTTGTAATAACCGAGCTTCAATTTGGTCATCCAATCCAATATATTCCTGTGCAAACTACCAAGTAGGGACTTTCAAATTTATTGGTAGTATAGGATCTACCCCATAGACTAAATGATAAGGAAAATTTCATAACATGACTTTCATCCTAGTGCGGTCTACCCAAAGGGAGAATTTTAGCAAAGAATTCCATTCCCTAGGATTCTTTTCGATCAATTTTTTAAATATATCTAGTAGATTTTTATTTGATGATTTAGCTAATCCATTTCCCTACGAATAATAGTTAGATGAGAATTTCAACTTTATACCATATTCAAATGCCCAATTAGAAAATTTTAATGAAGAAAAGTCAAGGCCATTATCACATACCAGTGCGCATGGTACTCCAAACCTGGTAATGAGATTCTCTTCCAAAAAATTGATTATTACTTTTGTAGTGCATTGTTTGCTGGGACACACCTCTATCCATGTAGTATAGTAATATGTATCAGTTAATATAAATCTATTCCCTACAGATGATGGAGGATTGATAGTTCAAATAAAATCTAGTCCCCATTGTGAAAAGGGACGCATTTCCATCACTGGTTGTAGTGGTTGAGCATTGAATCTTCCTTTGTTTGATGTAGTTTGAAATGTATAGCAGTGCTTCACATGTTCGTATGTATCTTTGAAAATTGTTGGCTAGTAGTAACTGGCTCTCAAAATAAGGTGTGCAATGGCTAAGGCGCTCCATGAGCTGTTCCAAATTTATTGTGTAATTCCTGCAACACTTTGTTTGCTTCTGTTCTATTCAAGCATCTTAAATAGATTTCTTCATGGTTTCTTTTGAATAGAGCTCCTCCAAGTTTGATCATATAACTTTATGATTTTATCTTAAGATCTCTTTTTTGATTCCTTTTCATATGATCGAGGAAAGTATGACTAACTAGATAATGCCATATATTTGAATACCAGTCTTCTTGGTCTTTTACATCCAAAGTATATTGTTGACTTGAAATTTGTGGATCTATTTCTAGAATAGATTTGACCAAAGCTTGTCCCCAAACCAATTTCATGGGTATGATTTCTAGATCAAATTCTTGTAGGATGGTAACCCATTTGGATCTCTTTTCTTCAAGCTCACTCTGTGTTAACGACATCTTGACTGTAGAATATGGAACAATAGCTTTGACTATACTCTTGAGGATGTAATGTCTAAATTTATGTACTGCTTTGACCAAATCAAAGCCTTGTTTTTTAACATCTGTATATCTCATCTCCACTTCTTTGAATGGAGAACTCATAAAAGCAATTGGCTTCTCTTCTTTATTCTCACCCTTCTATGTTAGTAATGTTGCACAAGTATGACCAGAAGCAAAAGAGTAAATATAAAAAAGTTTAACGCAATCTAGACTTACCAATACCAGAGCTTCTGTAATTGTAGTCTTTATACTCTCGAAGGCGATCTTAGCTTCATTTTTCCACTCTATCTTGGAATATTTATTTAACATATCATTGAGTGGTTTCACTATTTCAGCGAATCCGGTAATAAAATTTTGAACTAAATTAATATTATCAAAATATGATTTCAATTCTTTCTTACTTCTTGGGGGCTGTAGCTTGAGTAGTGCACTCACTCTGTCTTGGTTTATTGAAATACCTCATTCATAAATAATATACATCCTAGTAACTTACCTTTAGTTACCCCAAAAATATAGTTTTTAGGATTTAATGGAACTCCGTAAGTTTCACACTTCTGTAATATTGCTCTGAGATATTGAACATGATCTCTTCTATTTTTCAAAAATACTGTGAGGTTGGCCATGTAGATAATAATACATTTTCCTATCAACTCGTAAAAAGCATAATCCATGGCTCTTTGGAATGTATCTCCAACATTTATCAATTTGAATGGCATCCTTTTGTAAGCAAAAGTTCCCCACTTCATCGTGAAAGTTATTTTCATCCGATCTCCCCTTGCTACCATTACTTGATTGTATCCCAATAATCCATCCAAAAAGGACATCATCTATGAACCATTGACTATTTGTAGCACTTCTTCTAGTGGGGGTAATTGATAATTATCTTTCTTAGATGCCTTATTGAGATTCCATAAATCTACACACAATCATATATCTCCATTCTTCTTTCTCATAGGAACCAAATTTTCCACCTAAGTAGAATGTCCGAGAAGAAAGATTATCTTAGCTGATAAAGGTTTTTGGACTTCCTTTTGAATTAATGGTTCTAAGAGTGCATTTACTGGCCACTATTTCTGTCGGAAAGGCTTTGCATCAAGCTTTAATGGTATCATATGAGTAATGATGGAAGTATCATAAGTCTTCAAATCTTCATATGTCCAAGCTATAACCTTCCCATAATCATTAATTTCCTGAGCAATATTTATTTTCTCTTCTTCAATACAAACATTTCCTATTAGCACATTCTTAGGATCTTCTTTAGTATGCAAATTGTATAATTCATATTTCCCTCCATCATTTCGAGGAAAATATTTCTATTTGACTATCTGATCAATGTCAAATAATCGTTCTAACTTGATTATTCTTTTCGAAATATTATTATCTCTAGCTTGATCTAATTCTTCATCTTGGATTTCTCCATCAGGGCGATCTATCTCTTCAATTATTTGTGCTTTGAAAATACCAAAATTAGTGATGAATTCCAATATATGTCGATCATTTTCAAACACCTACAAATTAGTAACATTATCAAGAACCTAGGATAGCTGCACCAACTCAACTATGAATCTATTCAAATAAGAGTTATCTAGAGGTTCTAGAGTACTAACAGTAGTAGTCAAAGCATCGACTATTTTATTAAATATTCTTGGGATATGAGTAATGTTGAATGCGTCAAAATATTCTATTAAATCCCATACTCTGTGTCGATAATTGGACAATCACTTGTAGTGACAGATGTACTGCTTTCAAACTTGTCTAACTACTAATTCTGAATCACTGAACACCTTGAGGATTCTGAATTTCTTCTTGATTGCGAGGATTAGGCCATGTATAAGGGATTCATATTCTACCACGTTGTTAGTACATTGAAATTGTAATCGATATACAAAAAGAAAAGATTTACCTTACAGGTTGATGATATCAACTCTGATTCCAATCCCTTGTTTCAATTTGGATCCATTGAATTTAAGAATCCAGGCTTGATCATCTGTATCTTGCAATTTACCATTCTTCAGTGTTGTCGAATTAGTCTTTCTAGTCTGTGTAACATGGATCCTATCTTTATGTACTTTTGATTCAGACCTTTTGACCTTATCATTTTCTAGACAGTACTAGTTCTTGATTTTGTGAATTATTTCTAGACACATCATACAACTATTTTCTGAGTGTGCAACATTATGTAACCTGCACCAATCCTGCAACAATAAAATTTTTAGTGAAAATTTGATTTTATCACTCTTCTGAGCTTCTGCGATAATATTCTTCTGAAATTTATCATAAGGACTATTTTCTTCTTCAAAATAATCACAATCTGATTCAATTAAAACATCTATTCCATGAGTTAATTAATTATTTTTCTAGCATCACATGTAAATACTTCCTCTATTTTGACTCCTGAACTTCATATTCTATAGACTCCTAGTTCTACATCAATATATAGAACTTCATTTTTCTGATTATAATCTGTGATCATGTATTTCATGCACAGTTCCCTTTCAATTCTGATTTGGTTAGGAACTCCTTTCCATGGTAACCACATATGTGAGAAATTAGTAGCCATATATCCATTCAAGGCTTTGGACCAATCTTTGCTTAATAACATACCATAAGTATCAGTTATCTCAACAACTTGAATGTCTATATAATATTGAATCCTAGGATCCGATGCTAATTGCATGTGAATATTAGTCAACTCTTTGACTACATTTATGTCTGTTTTATCAAGTTGAGTGACCTTGTTTAAAGATATTTCCAGAGTTAACCCTAGAATTTGACATATGGAAAAAGGCATCACGTTAGTAGACACTCTAGAATCTACTAAGCAATTGTGAAGGTTTTTACCAAATATTCTCAAAGTGAGTAAAAATGGTGGACTCTAATTTTCCTTTGTAAAAGGCTACTTGCACATTTGCTATAGGAACAATGTTCTTATCTTTTTTCTTAGCTTGATTATATTTCACTTGAGTGTCCTTAAACTTTCCTTCTTTTGGAAGATATTCTAGAGTGTTTAAGAAATCTTTCCTTCTCACAGGTGCTTTGAGAAATTCTGATAAACAAAGGTTGATCTTTACCTTTTTTATTTCTTTGGCTAAATAGTTAGTCAAATTGTTTTGGTCAGTGTAATCTACCTTTTCGCTTCTTGAAGCATTTGATGAATTGTAATGAGAGGTTACCTTGGGTAACCCTGGGTTATTATTCGATTTGTGATTGGGTGGAGTATTGAAGTTATTAGGTGGGATCGACGTTGTTAATGGACCATTGAATTTATTTCCACCATTGGTGTTACTTCTCAAATTATAATTATGTCCTTTTTGATACTGTTGAAAAGCATGAATTTCATCAACTTCTTCCTGAGGTTCATTTTCATCTTTATAGGGAAAAGTATACGCCTCTAAAGTCATAGTTGAATTATCTCCCCCATATTTATGAGTGTAACTTGTGACAACAGTAGGTGGTTTGACCCCTTCATAAATTTCAAGGACTAAAGTAGAACCATATCCTATTGGGATTAACTAATTTCCCTTAGGAGGATGAGAGTCACACTATTCATTATAGTGTGTAGCAATTAGAAAAATGTTTGAAGCAATTTTGAATTGTGAAAAATCTACTTCAGAATGAGCATTTGTATTATGAATCCTACACCAGTTATTCATAGCAAGATAAACTAAATTCACTTTCGACATGGATCTTTCATCAATAGGATCAGTGTTATCTAAAGGTGTTGACACTCCTCCATTATTCAGTCATGTATTCCAAGGTCTAGGTGGTCTGGGAGAATTATACATCCGACTTTGCAAATTTGGTTGTTATTTTGGGCATAAAAGTTTTGATTTCTTAACTATGTAACCTCTATGGTTAATCTCTTGAGTTGAGCTATGATTTCTTTTATGTCTTCCTTTTCCTCTGAAATTTAGATATTTTGGTTTTCCTCAGTTTGTGAGAAAAAAGAATTTCCATTAGGATGCAACTTTGTGATAGCTTGACCAGGGTGAGGGACTAAATCTTGACTATTTCCTATTTGAAATAAAGTATTTTGAGGAAATGTCCCATTCTTGACCACTAAAGGATAAACATTAGGAGCTATAGGATGACTTAGAGGGATTCCATTTATGCTTGCAGTAGGGTAATTGTTCAATCCATTTCTTCCATTTGTAGACAATCCATTTTTGAGGTGTTTCATTTCTAAATTCACACTCACGGCTTCAGCATAGGCTTCAGGTAAAGTAGGAGGATTTTCCCTTCTCTTCAAAAACATAGTAGTTAAAGGATCTACTGCTGTATAATAAACTACGATAGCAAAAAAATTATCTACTACACAAGGTGCTTGCAACCTAGAATAAGCCTTTTGAAACCTATCATTAAAAGAAATTATAGGTTCTCCTTTAAACCTCTTGATCTAAGAAAATTGATAATATAACAAAGCAGGATCAGTCAATGTTCTAAACTTGGCTAAGAATTGACTTTCCATATCCTACCATGATCTAATAGAATTGTGAGGTAGGTTGATATACAACTGGTAGATTTCATCGCTTAAGGTGTATGGGAACAACCTACATATGAAATATTTGTGTTGAATCCTCGCTCTAAAACATGTATCCCTAAAGATACTAATATGCTCTTCTGCATCTTTATGGAAATAATATTTGGGAAAAAACTTATCAGGATTTTTTGGTAAATCATTGTACACATAAACTGAATTGGTGACTCTACGTTAAATAATTCCATCACTATGGAGGGAGGTGGTACAACAATAGTTAGATTCTTTGAACTCACACTCAAACTTATAGACTTTTGAGGTCTAGATGACAGTTGACCACTAAGCTCGACTAAATTCACACGAGGATCAACAGATCGAGATCTAGTGACTTTGCAAAAATTTAGTTTAAAACTTAACAAAGCCAAAAAAAACAAAAAAAGGCCCTCCTTCTAGCACTAGTTCCTGTTGATGATGATTTTACTCGTAGCAATAGGGTGAATAAATTATTCATAGGTAAACCGCAAAGAGCCTATCCTTCTTGAAAGATATGGAACAAAGACAATCTAAAAGGGGAATCTGCTTTAACAGGAAAAGATTGACTAACTTCAATCCCAAGTCTCCGATAGTTAGGTATTGACTGTACTAGGTTCACTTTCGGGTATAATGTGATATTGCTATTAATCTCAAAGGGAATATGGTTTTTCTTTGGTTTCATCAAGAATCATAAGCGTTGTACACAAGATTTCCAATTCATTCATAAAAATAACATCATGAAGTCAAAAAATTTGAAATAATATTTCATGAACATCAACAATTTCTTTGCTATCACTTAAGTAGATATAGCATTAAGCATTCAACAATTTCATAGAAAATGAAAGATCTTCAATAAATTTCCATTCATTCATCTATTTTTTGAAACATTTTCAAGAATTTAAACATCAATTCTAAAAAAATATATAAAAATACTAAAAATTAAAATTTCTCCTGGTTATTCTCCACACATGCCCCAAATAATTAACCAAAACAGAGCAAACCTCTTTATACTTCACCAGATTGCTTCATAGCTACATATAAAATGGTGTGAGATTTTAAAGAGAGGGGTTTTAGTTTGGACACCGAGTAGGTTTTGTATGCACCCTTAAAAGGTGCAGTACACAGTCTTGTTCATCTAAACTAACAAAACTAGCTACAAAAGATTCATGAGATAGGTATCTATCAAATTGGCTCTAATATTGATCAATGTCTATGTGCATACAAGTTTTTACACCAAAATGATTCAAAAAATAGGAAAAAAGAACAAAACTTAAATAAGTTTTGGCTCTTCCAACATCCACAAATTCTGAACTTAAAATGAAAATAAAGTAGTAAATGACCTTTTATAGGAACAAGGCCTCAAGAGTTTAATTTTAAAGTTTATCCAAAGAATTAGAAATAACAAATCAAAATGTAGCACGTGGCATATGCCAACTATCATTATAATATTCTAGATGAAGTCAAAGCTTTGAATTCGTCAGCAACAACAGTTTTCACTTCTTACTTCGGTTCACAATACTTCACATAAATCAAGGCTATCAATATCCTTCAAAATACTAGACAGGGAACGTCTACCGAGACCATGAACAACCTACAAAACTCAAAAATTAAACAAATATCTCTGCAACACCTCTAGTATTTGGTATCCAGTTATTTCTTTCATCATTTAGGGCTCGGGCTTTGGGATCTTTTCTTCACCTTTCTTCAATTGATATTCTCAGAAAGCACTCAAGATTTGATGCATTTTTTTTTTTGAAATTCCTTGCACTGCCTTCCAAGTGAGTTTGAGCCTAGTGTATTCTTTTGATACCTGGAGTATAATAATATTCCCTTGCACTTTTTCTATTTCATATCTAGCAATAGTGTTCCTGCACTCTATAATCTCATCAATTACCTCTCAAGTTAATAGCTAAATAGGGTCTCTATTTATTCTTTCAATCCATTATTTGAAGGCTTTAGCTTCTTTACCCTCCTGTCCTAGCATTCGGGGATCACAACCTTGATGTGCTAACATTTCAATAAAGTCTTGATCTTTATCAAGCAATTTTATACATTCCATAGTGACCTTTTCAAATCCTTCAATGCATTGCATCAGCATGTCACCTTCCCATTTCAATTGTTTCTTCCATTTTTATGGCAATGAAACTTCTCGCTTTGAAATTACATTTCCTTGTATTAATTCTTGGACATCCATTTGTATGAGAATTTCAACATTTTTCCTTTCATCATTAACCTATTCCTAGTGAAACCTGCATTCACTTTCAAATCTTTTGGATTTCTCTGACTATGGTATGCTTCCTTATGCTTCCCTATTGAATTTGTAATGAATTCTCCCCCTTTCCTTACCCAATACTCAATCCATTCTTCAAATGCATTCATTTTGTGGTGAACTGCTGCAATTGCATCCACCTATTCTTGTGATATTAGTACTAGATGTTGGGGAAATTCAGTTTGTGCTTGACCAAATAGGGTCAGTGATTTTATAAAATGTTCCAAGATAGCAACCCATTCTTTCAATTCTCTTTTCTTCTTTTTATACTTATGTACTTTAGAAATAGTGGCATCTACGTTTATCTTTATTTCTTCCTACTCTTGCCTCCAAGATGAGTGTTCGAGATTAATACTTGTTATCTTGTACTCCTTAGGCATTATTTCATGTCTTTTTTTTTAAGCTGTTGGAGTAGCTATATGGATGGTTCTATCACCATATATATTTCTCTATATGACATGTTTTTCTTTAGCTCTATGCCTAGGCTTAGGAGTATCTACTTCCTGTATGAAACTATTAAGATCTCGAGGCAATACTTCTACTTCCATTGGGGAAGCCAATTTCCTAATCAACTAATCAGGTGCATCTTCATCACACTCTACCTCTACAAGATTGCTTTGTTCCTGGTTTCCACTTGATTCAGGAACTTTTTTTCTTACTTCTTCAGTCTTATTTGTCACGTCCTCCAAAATAGGAATTTCTTCAACAATTTCTGGCCTAGATTTGGGATTACTAGGATTTGGCACTGTCTCCTCTGTTTGAAGACTTATATTTTCCTATCTATCTAGATGTTCAAGCTTAGTTTCCTAGATGTCACTTTCTTTATTCTCTGTTATGCTAGGATTTTCCTCATTTCCAACTTCATCACCTAAAACCTGTGTAGCTTCTCCTTTCTCAATCTCAAGTTCTTCAACCCAATCCTTTTCTTCTTCTTCTTCAACATTTATAGGAGTGGACCCTGTATCCAAAATTTCTTCTATCACTAGTTGTACCATGAGTTTATCTTTAAACATATTTTATTTTACCTTCTCCCACATGGCACCCCATTTATCCATTTGTTCTTTAATTCTAGCTTCATCTATCTCAGAAATTTCATCCAAAACCATAGGAGTTCCTCCCAGTGCTTGTTTCATTCTAGCTGTGTTAACAGAGGGAGTATAAGTAAATAGTGTTGCAGCCCTTTGAGATGCAAACCTAGTATGTGTGCTAACATTTTCTATTAATCCTACTTCTTCATCAATAATAGGTTTAGTCCTTGGTTTTTCTGTCGAGGAAGATGCACCTTTAAGTCTTCCTTTTAATTTATCTTTGCTTGATTTTGTATCTTTTTACTTATGAGATGGCTTTACTAGAACTTCTTTTTTTGAAGCTTCAAGGGTTCTCTCTTCAATCCTTATACCAAGAGCTTCCTTACTAGTTTTCCTTTTCTTCCTAGCAGTTTCTCCAGTCTCAAATGTAGTTTCATTTCTTTGTTTTCTTCTTTTGTCTTATGAGAATGTGGGTTCAATTCCTCTTTCTCCTAAAACTTTACAAAAATATTTTATCCATTGTTGATTATTGTTGGTGTAAATAAAGTCTTGTACCTAGTTAGTTCATTACTAGGGGACTTATTTACATCTTAGTTAAGTTTACTTAGGTCCTAGGAAGGAATCTTTCTAGAAGGTGTTAGTTGTTATTAGTTGTTATCTTATCCTTTGACAACTACTACATGTGAACCTAGGTAAGTGTGATTAGTTGTCACATGTCATATGATTAAGACACTTGTCATAATCCTATGACATCTTGCATCTCACCTTGGCTATATAACCAAAGGTTATCTCTCATTTGTAATCACAACATCACAATCATATCATTGACATTGAATACAATTTATTCTTGCCATATTCATCTCTCTTTTTGTGCTTTCCATTTGGTCCATAGATCTTGGCATCCATAGCCAATTCTAACATGGTATTAGAGCGGGTTGGGTGCCATTGGAGAGTCTTTTTCTAAAGAGAGATTCCGTATCTGAGGAGGTTCCATTTTGTGGCTCTTTGTTGCAGGTTCATATCGTAGCTTGCTAGTACAAATCTAGGCTCACCATTGTGTCTGGAAGGTTTGAGAAAGTTGATTTTTCCTTTTGTTTCATCCAAATCGGACATACGAGGCCAAATCTAGGAGGGTTTGAAGTTGAAGAGTGGTTGCCAGATCTAGAAGGTAGCTGCAATTTTGGATCATTTTGGGTCAAATCCGACTCTGACATTGCATCCAGAAGGGCCAAAAACCCTAAGATCGACTGTCAATTCGTCCATTTTGGAGCAAGTCATTCGGTGAGGCAAATTTTTTTTGCCCGAAGAGCTGTACGACCCCCCCAGGTCACGCCATTAATGCATCAATGGTATGATTCTAGAAAAATAAATATTTTATTTCGGTAAATTTTCTAAATTTTTTTTCAAAAATATTACAAATTTTTGGGAATTTTTATTTGAAGAATCATTGCAAAAAAAATAAAAATAAAAATGCAAAGTTTTTTTTAAAGTTTGCAGTTACAGACTGGTACATCTGCAAATCTGTAGATTGTACTCGCGTACCAGTACGTGAGCCTGGGCATCTGCCACTTGGTGCACTTCTATTTGGCCATGGCTCTCGCCACCCCTATCTCCTCCTCCCGACGGCATACATCACCGACGGTCGGGCAATTTTCAAAATACTAGTGATCGATAAAAAAAATTCTGGGACAACAGAATATACTGGTTGACAACAAGCATATTCCAGCGAATTGGTGACCGCGCCTTGCGACGACCATCTGAACGTCAAATTCAAGCTTAGTATTCTGCAAAATATTCCAGGCAGGGAGCATATTCTTTATTGACGGGCCGACGAACGCTAATTTTAATCGTCCAGAAAGCTCACGTCAGCACCGTGTTAGCGTGATGTCAGTAGGTTCAAAATATTTTTGACCCCTTCACCGTTTGCATTTTCATTTTTGCAGTCAAACTTTGAAGACTCATAACTCAGTCATTTTGAGTCCTTTTTTTTATTTGGGCTAGAATTTCATGCTCTATGCAGTGGTGCAATAATTTTTTGGTTTTGGTGCCTGGTTTTTCCATAATTTTCAGATTCTCAGAGGTGTTTCTACTTCATCCTCATTTTGGGAACTTCGGGAGCTCATATCTTGCTCCTACGGTAAAAATTTTGAGTGCAGTTTTTTTTGAAAGTGCATGATTTTTTATGTAATTATCAGTGGTATAATCAGATTGATCTGATTTTGTACCAAAAATTGTACTTGATACTGTGGCCTAATTTGGCATTTGTAAGCACTAAGATCAAGTCTAGTTTGCTATTTTTGGCATCTAGCAACTGCAAACACACTAAATATAAAGTGCCAAATTAGATATTGCTTGGGGGGTTTCTTGATTGAGTGATTTGGGAGGGCAGCCTTGTCTCTCTTCTACTTCTCTCTTATGGGGGGGTATTTTTCCTCACATGGGGTTTTAACCTTCTCATTCTTCATTGAGAGCATTTCTATTTTCTATTTCATCTCTCTTTTGGGGAGGAGTTTTGTCCCACTGGGTTTTCTCCTTTTCTCCAGTTGTGAGAGATTGTATTGCATTTCATTTGCATTGCATGTACATGGGTACCTAACATGGCTTAGTAGTCGGGACCCATCTTTTCATCTTTGTGTCATTTGAATAATAATCTGCTACTCCACAAGTTGCACTTAAGGGGGGGGTGTTGGTGTAAATAAAGTCTTGTACCTAGTTAGTTCATTACTAGGGGACTTATTTACATCTTAGTTAAGTTTACTTAGGTCCTAGGAAGGAATCTTTCTAGAAGGTGTTAGTTGTCATTAGTTTTTATCTTATCCTTTGACAACTACTACATGTGAACCTAGGTAAGTGTGATTAGTTGTCACATGTCATATGATTAAGACACTTGTCATAGTCCTATGACATCTTGCATCTCACCTTGGCTATATAACCAAGGGTTATCTCTCATTTGTAATCACAACATCACAATCATATCATTGACATTGAATATAGTTTCTTCTTGTCATATTCATCTCTCTCTTTTTGTCCTTTCCATTTGGTCCATAGATCTTGGCATCCATAGCCAATTCTAACAATTATGTAACAAAACTGGTGCAAAGAACTCATCAATTGATGTCATTTCTTCACCCTCATAATCTGGGTCTGGGATGGGTTCATTGTACACTCTATCTTCATTATAAGCTTTATTCAACACTTATCCATCATCTTGTTCTAATTGATCTGGAATTCCATGAAGCATAAGAATCCAAGAAGATTTTAAAGACATTTTCATACTTTCTTATTCTTACTTTGTGCTCATCTTCACAATTAAGCCAATAATATTCTTGGTCCTAGACATGAGCCCGATAACCAACTATGGACTTGGAAATATTCCCTTCAGGATCAAAATAGATTCTTTTAAGTGGAAAATGTTCAAAATTATATGTTCTTAGTTCTTCACACAAGTCAAACACCCTAATTGCATTGCACTTATAATTCCCTATCACAATAGGAAATATGAAAGAGGCCTTCTTGTGGACCTTGTTATAAAGAGCCTGAGATGGTTTTATCTATCTCACCAATTCTAATAAAACAATTTTGTCTATTGGATACTTGGGAAACATGAAAGGATCTCCATCAAACCCTTCTATCCTAATGTAGGTGTAACTGGGGAACTTAACATACTATCCTCCCATAGGTCTAATGACACTTTGTGCCTCCAAGGATAGTCTTTTGGCTTTATCACCTTCCATCATTCTGGCTAGCTTATGGAGAAAAAATCATTAACTCTCCTCTAATTCTCTTTTTATCTATGGATAGTGATTTGGGGTAAATGAGCACATAGATCAAACTTTTTCCGACTTCCCTACCATAGTAGCAATCTTTTTCAACCCTTGTTTTCTTGCCCTCATGGCACAAGAATAAATCACATATGAAGAAATATAAAAACATCTGGTTTTGGGAAATGTCATTATCTGTTCATATAATTTGTCACTAATAAACTTTCCCCAATACATTTTCATGTGATTTCCATCAGTCTAGATATTATTACAAACATCCAGGGTTCAAATTTACTGGCATCTCATAAACTAGCCATCCTACTTAGTAGAGTTATAATATCTTGAATATCTTGGTTGAACATAGACCTTTGAATTACTTTGGTCTGTGGTGTAATTGAATCTTGGCACCATTGGGTACTCATAATTTCTCTGTTGCAGGCTTCAACATTTTGATATGTTTTGGCCTTTTCCTTCATATCAACATTATACATCTGGTTGAAAAAAGGAAGCTCAAATGTGTATATAATTCCTTTCTATGAGAGGTCTGCATAGATTTTCCCTTATTTTCAACAACTCTTTTATTTGGGTTATAATAATTCATGCATTGCATAACCAATTCAAGGGTCTCCATTGCTGGTAGATACCCTCTCGCTAAAAGTAGCCCATTTTCTATAACATTTATAGCACACTGAGAAGCATTTTCCCATCATAATTGAGTACAAATTTAAACATCAAAAGACCACCCCATATGAGTATTTGTAACTACCACATTTATTGGTATGGCTTGCGAACTACAATACTTAAATTCATCTTCTACCCTTGCGTCAGAAGTACTCATTTTTGCTGGTGTGTTTTACATTTTCAAATGTGTGTCTTTTCTATGAGCTAGGGTTAAATTTAACCAAATTTCCTATAATTTATAAAAATTTCAATTCACCTTGTGGCTAAATTAAAATAAAAGAATAATCAACATTTCAATTTCTAAAGGGAAATACCATCTTTCAAGATTTTCATGCTTGAAAGCAATTAACAGAATATTAGTTATCCAAAACATACCTAATTTTGGTTGATAAGGAAAATATTTTTAGAATGGAACTCCAAAAAACTCTTGGTAGCTATGTTCTCAATTTCTCAAAATTTACCTTTCCTTGCATGCCAACATTATTTTGTTCTTTCAATGTCCTTTGCAAATTTGCAGCATGCCACAAAGTGGAGTGTTACAAAAGCAGCCACATGCTTAAGGTGGTGCCAAGCACGAGAGTAGTTCACCACCTTCATTAATCACCTATTATAATACATTAATTTCTTGAATATAGGTGCAATAATTATTAATTAGGGTTCAAATGATGAACACCTAGATTTCTGGATGGGCTCGCAACTAGAGGAGAAGGATGATATGATGATCATACATGGTACTTTGGTGTCACTCTAACCTTTTGCAAGGAATAAGCCATTAAAGATACATGATCAATCTGTGATCACCAAGATTAAAACCTCTGGTATCAGCCTTTAGGAGAAATGTCAGGATGCGGGGTGCTTACCTCCAAGCTTTAGAGAAAAATGGAATGAAAGGAAAGATCAGAAATTGGGTTCAAGAGAGATTACAACATTTCAAAACAGACTCTTCGACTTTTGAGTTCCAAATAAAAGGAATGAAATAAAATTACCAGAATCCGATACAAAAAAAATGATATCACCAGGATTGACACTTCTGGTCGATGACTTACCAGGTGGGGCTAGGACCAACTGAAGATACAATTCACTTTGATGCAACTGCACAACCTTGGGATTTTGGTTTTTGGTAATATATTAAACTTCATAACAAGACCAAAACACCGAATTTGGGAAAAAATAAGAATAAAACAAGGACAAAGAAAAATTGAAAATGAGACTAGCAATGGACCAAGCCACAGAATGATGCCAAAGCAAATGAAAGAAAAAGGGAATATGAAAGAGAAAAAAGGGGTCCACATTTTGCTAAAGGGGAA
Organism: Sequoia sempervirens; assembly: GCA_007258455.2. Classification (NCBI taxonomy): domain Eukaryota; kingdom Viridiplantae; phylum Streptophyta; class Pinopsida; order Cupressales; family Cupressaceae; genus Sequoia; species Sequoia sempervirens. Next base: position 282,558 of record VDFB02324694.1, on the reverse strand, counting down.
AATGGGGTGTGTTGTGAGACCACACAATAGTAAGCACCTCACAAGCTCATAAACCTGTAAGGAAAATGTCCTCCAAGATCTCTCACATGAAGGAAACCTCAAAAAAAGTGCCTTACAGACTCATAGACCTACAAGGAAAGTGTCCTCCAAGATCTCTCATATGAAGGAAACCTAGAAAAAGCACCCTATAGACCCATAAACCTATAGGGAAGGTGTCCTCAAAGATCTCTCACATGAAGGAAACTGAGAAAAAGTTCCCTACAAACCTGCAGACCTATAGGGAAGGTGTCCTACAAGATCTCTCACATAGAGGAAACCCATAAAAGTACCCTAGAGACCCGCAGACCTACAGGGAAGGTGCCCTCCAAGATATCTCACATGGAGGAAACCTAGAAAAAATTCCCCATAGGCCCACAGACCTATAGGGAAGGTGTCCTCCAAGATCTATCACATGAAGGATACCTAAAGAAAGTGCCCTATAGACTTGCAGACCTGCAAGGGAGTGACCCCTAAGATCTCTCGCATGGAGGAAGCTCAGAAGAAGCACCCTAAAGGCTCGTAGACTTGTAGGGAGGTATCCCCCAAGATCTCTCTCATGGAGGAAGCCCAAGGAATGGGACTCCATAGAGTCAGAAAGTGGCTTCATAGGTGCACCTGCAAAGTGAAATGTTTACCCATAGATAAAACATGTCCGAAAGTGGCCACATAGGCAAGTAAGTAGACAGTCACACACACTATCGATAGTTTTGAATAACTTTCAAAGGGGTCCCTTGGGAACCCGACATGAAGAAAGGGGACCACTCAAGGGATGCACAATTTGTTCAAAGTGTGGAAGAGATGTTTCTTTCTTGAATTGATTCATCATCAAGGAATCCTTTCGAAAGATGTTCACTTCATCAAGGAATTCAAAAGGAAGAAAATGCCCCCTTGCAAGGGGAAGGTCAAAGCTGCTCCCACTTCGAATGAAAGTTCTCAAGTTCTTTCTTTGAGAACCCATGATGAAGGTGTTGGAACTGTAAATTTTTGAATATTTTCACCTATTTTCCATAACCCTAAGTTTCCCTATGGTCCTTATCATAAGCACAAGGGTTTGTTTTCATATCATTCTGCTCATATTTTTCCCTTATTGCCCCATAAAATCCATCGGGTCATTCGTTTTCCATATTGCAATCCTTATTGGCATAGGTCCATGACTGTCTCCCCGACCCATGTTGTTTTTATGCTAACATTTGTATGCTACAGGTCTGTCAGCAAGACTTCTTTGATGTCTCAGCGATCACAAGTCTTGTGCATTCACCTTCAGCTGGGCTCTTTCATTGTTTTGGCGACCGAGGAGGAACCTATCAGCAAGAGTTTGGTCATCGGGATAGTGTCTCATTGAATTTGAATTATCTCCCAGACTAATGCATATGGAGGTTCATCAGTGAGAGCTAGGCGATATCGGAATAGGATCTCAGCGAAGTTATTTCTTGCCAACATGGGGTCTTCATCGACAGGTTCTCGGGGGAGTCTTATCGAACAACTCATTGAAGGATTTCTTCGGCCAAACATATTGCTTTCGGTGTGAGGTCATAGTGAATATACATTGTCACACAGATCGATGGCGGGAGGATGGATATTTGTAAGAGTTAGAGTGTTCAAAATAAGGTCTTGGAGAGTGACCTTCGGTCTCGCCAATATTACACATAAAGTTTCTATCAAAGGGCTCATCGGTGAGAGAAGTTTTCTTTGGAATAAGCCATAGCGAATTCATGTAGGTCTCACCGATGGAATACATATGGACTATGTGTTGTCTCGACAAACAGGTGTAAGCTCGGGGTTTCTGGTAAAACAACGAGAATTCTATATAATGTCTCCTCGACGGTGAGAGTCACAATGACACACAAGATGAATAAAGGGCTTTCAGTATGACTCAATGATCTCTTTGGGACCTCTCCCCAATTTTGATTTTGTCTTGGCGAATGTGAATGGGAGATGCTTCTTGGTGAGAGTTTTCTCTTGTCTCAATGACTTAGGATGGATGAAGGAACATCTCGGGGAAACATAAAGCGATCTATGTAAGGTCTCCCCGATAACAGTAAGTCACAGCGAAGCGGGTGATGCAAGCGCTTGTCGGCGAGAAAAAACTTATGTCATGGCAACATACATGATAAGAGACTTTCGATGAAACATAATGTGATCGACATAAGGTCTTTCTGATATCAAAAGGTTTCAGTGACAGTGAATCAAACGAAAAGGGCATTTCGGTAAGAAAAATGCTTGTGTCTTAGCGATTGGAAGGAACATAACATATGAGCTCTTGGCATGATATAGGGTGATCGACATGATATCTCACCGACTCTGATGGGTCACGGTGAAACTCAGATGACCAAAGGGATGACTGACAGTGATATAATTGCCTTCGGCATACTTACAGGGTTGTCTTGGTGACAGTTTCAGAGATGATTAACAAAAGCCCGAATTCGAGCAGTTGGTTGCCGACATGTGAATGTGAAGCATTGTGTCTCTTCGGTGGCCAATGTATAATTGTTCATTCTCAATTGTAAAAAAAAAAGGCTGGAGATAGATTAGAGTAGAGAGGGCAGAGAATATATAGTTGGATAAAACTTTCACAGAACAGAGACCATGATGCATGTTTTCAAAATGGATTTTTAATGATAATCAGTTGATGTCGCAGCTCATTTTCTAGTGTCAATTGCCTATTAAATTCATTGAAAGTATTACTAAGTTGCCTCCAATATTGATGCTTTCTAATTATTTAAATTGATATAACAAGTTTATGTTCAGTTTTATCAGTGCACATTTGATGTATCTGTGTGATTGGTTGATCGGTTCTTTCAAGGACAGATGAAATCCTTTTAATTAATCATAGTAATCAGGGAAATTCATTTGGATCAGTAAGAAGAACTTAATAATCACAATCTCGCATGTTTATACAAGTTGTAAACAAAACATATGCCAAACAATTTGAGTGTTTTCCAGAAAGAGGTTTCTCATTGCTATTTCATTTGACTCCGCATACCCAATAAGGCACTAGTCTTAGCATTTCATCATTTGGATTCATTTAGTTTCTTTACATCTATTAATTGAACAATTTAGGATTTAGATTTGAAGATTGCTATTTTTATCAGGTTTGATTTCATTTGTTCACTTCCATCTACTATTGTGGACAAATCTCTGCAAGAAGGAAAATCATAAGTCAAGTTTGCTTCATTCAGATAGGTACACCCACCTAGGTCTAGCAGCACCTAAAGAGTAGAAGGTTGAAAGCTTTTTTGACCTTGTATGTTACCCTAAAGCGTATCAAGAGATTGGCAGCCTCTTGAGGCATTACGCCTGCGTTTTTGAGAGCTAACAAATTGGTGACTCGATTGGGGAGATAACTTCAGAATCTGCGCCTTAATCATAGAGTCAGAAAAAAAATACAGACTCTGCTGGGAATAATAAAAAATAAATATTTTCTCACTTTTAAGAAAGTGAGTGGCGACTCTGATAAAACATTGCAATATGAATGGAAGAAGGTCTCAATATAGGGGAGGTCATTCTGGAGCCCCTGTTGGAAGTAGTAAGTGGACACACAAGGATGATAAGGTTTATAAGGGTAAAGGGATAAATGAGGACATGTGCATAACCAACAAAGACAAAACACTGAAACAACATTGTGAAACTTATGACCGGTATGACACATGGAAAGCTTATTCAAGTGCAGAGCCTTGCACTCCGGAAGATCAAAGAAATCCTTTTTACAACCCTCAGAAACAGGCTGAGTTTAGGGCTGAACTTGAGGCTGAACGAATCAGAATTCAATAGGAGTATAATCTGAAAATGCAAGGTGATGAGAATGGACCTATTGATCATGAATCTCCTCAAGAAGATTATGAATCTCTAAAATATGAAGAAGTAAAAGCATGGTTTGAATCTCAAAGAAAGGAGAGAGAAGAACAGGAGAAGGCCCAGATGATACAAGCAATGAAAGAATTCAAATTGCAGAAAACTCAGAACATTACTCATACAGGTGGTTGCCCCCCAAAGTATGTACCACCTAATAAATAGGGTAATCGTGGTGTAGGGCCTTCTGAACCACCAAGGGTCCCTCACCATCAAGTAGGGAATCAATACAGACAGCCAAATCATCCACATCATATTCCCACACAACATACAAATATACATCCACCTCCTGGTCAGCATCATGTGCCACATCATAACACACAATACAATAACCTGGTGTACCAATATCAATACCCACCTAACCCTCCCCCTCATCAGTATACCACCATGATCAAACAATTTGATTTGGTAGGATTTCAATTATACCCTTACCCCATGGATGGCAGTTGGAGAGGTCTGGTGCCTAAGTTTACAGGAAGTAGTGCAATTTCTGCTGAAGACCATTTAAGGAGTTTTAATGCTTTCATTCAGGATTTGGATGTACCTTATGAAGATTTACATATGAGGCTATTCATGATGTCCCTTATTGAAGAAGCTAGCGATTGGTTCAATAGCCTAGAAACAACTTCTATTGATTCTCTCCAAATATTTTAGGACTGATTCCTCGAGCAATATGGGAATCAAAGTGCACCTGATGCTGCTCTTCATGAATTGATGCGAATTCAAAAAAATTAGAATGATTCAATTTATGATTTTAATAGAAGATTCAATAAATTGCAGAATAAAATACCTCCTGGATCAAAATTTCCAGACTCTATGGCATTGAGTGTATATTTGAATGCATTCAATCCTAAAACATGATATGAACTAAGAAATAGTTTCCCAAGAGACTTGGCTGAAGCTCAAAAGACAACATTAACAATTGAAAACAATAGGAGGGATGTTGGGATAATTGACAAAAGAGAAAATCATAGGGCTCCTCAACAAACCAATAATTATCAATACAAATAGGAGAACACATATAAGAATGAAAGGCCGAGGCCGAGGTTACATAACATGCCCTATAATACAAATTGGAAGGATGGAAAACCTATAATAGATAGGCCTGGAAGGAAAGAAACTCCTGATCCATTGAGGAAGAAGGGAGCCTGTATGGTGGATAACAATTATTTTTGTGAAGTCTGTGATAAACCACATTCCCCAAATTATTGTGTTGTGTCCCAAAGAATGCAAGAGGAAGGAATGTTGATGGGAAACAATGGGGAAGATCAAAAAGTGTATTTGACTTCAAACACTTTTTACCATGTGGAAGAGAGGTACTCATCTTCAGAGGAGGAAGGTTATGAGTATGATGTTTCAAATCAGAAATACAATGTCCACATGGATGAGCAATAGATCCTTTCTGACTCTGAAGAAGATTATACAAAGTAACATTCTGTCAAAACACCTACCCAATGCAGTACGAGGAAGCTTACTAAGGAGGAGATAGAGAGATTAACTGTTGCTGCAGTTGAAGAAGTAAAGAGTAAGTATTGGCTGAGAAAAAGGATAGTAAATGAGAAGGAAGGTGTCCTTAAGGGAATCTTTATGAAAGAGCAAAAAGTGACACAAGGAATTGTGAAAAGGGTTGAAAATAAACAACATAATGAAAGAAAACAAAAACGTGTCCAAAAGGAGGAAGTAAAATAATTACACAAAGAAATTCAAAAGCTTGATCAGCCAAGTAAAAGACAGAAGGAGGAGAATAGAGGAGAAACATCAGAACAAAAGAAAGTGGTTAAAGTGGAAGGTCCATCTTTTGATTTCACTCAGGCCTTATCTTAGGTAAAAATGTTTGTTCCACTACTTGAGATGATGAAGATTAAGGAATACAGAGACAGTGCTGTCCAACTGATAACAAATGAAAATGAAAAGCATGTGAATTCCAAAAATATGGTGGCTACCAAAGCAATTAGTAAGCTTGATAAAGTAAATATCCCAGAAATCTGCTTGAGTAATGTATTGACAAGTCCTCCACAAGTTGATCCTTTTTTTACTACATTACTCATAAATAACAAATTATTAAGGAATTGCATGATAGATTCTGGTGTTGCCATGAATATTATGCCAGTAGGTGTGATGAAACAACTAGGCATGTGGGTGGATACATATGAAGGGAAATGCTATGCAATGGATAACCGACCCGTTCCTGTGGTGGGTATAATGAAAGATGTTGAAGTCAAGCTAGTTGCTTATCCTCAAGTGGCTTACAATATTGATATAACAGTAATAGACACCCTTCCTCAGTTCGGTATGCTTTTGTCAAGATAGTGGATGACAACTATTGGTGGAAATGTCCAGTTTGATCTATCTTATGCAACAATTCCGGTAAATGGCCAAGAGGTGAAGTTGTACAGGGAGCCGAGGATGAATCAACTTGTTGACTATGTACCACAAAATCATATCAATTGTTTTTGTGATGTTGATCTTGGGAGTTTCAATATAGAACCAGCCCAACCAGAATTAACCAATAGTGATCCTATTGAGAAGCATGCTACACAGAACTATAACGGTGTGTGGAAGATGTACTTTGATGGAGCCTGCAACTAAGAAGGTAATGGAGCAGGGATAATATTTGTTTCACCTGAAGGTATTACATTTAAGTATTCATTCTTGTTAACATTTGAATGTACAAACAATGTGGTAGAATATGAATCTTTATTAACAAGACTGCATATAGCTGTGAAACATAAAATCAAGTTGCTACCTGTTCTTGGGGATTCAGAGTTGGTTGTTTCACAAATTAAATCAAAATATGCAGCAAAGCACAAAAGACTGAAGCAATACAAAAATGTTGTATGGGATACAATTGAGTTGTTTGATGCCTTCTCAATTGAGTGGATAGATAGATCAAAGAACATAATGGCTGATTTTCTAGCAAATGTAGCACTGAAAAGAGATGATATCACATTGGCAGGGGTATCACAAATTGAATTCAAGAAAAGGCCTACTGTGCTTGATAATGTATATAGTTGGCAAGTCTTTAATGATGATACTGATCTTTTGAAATTCTGACACTGTACAAATCAGTATGAAGCCCAAGAAATTGATTTTAATGTCTTTGTTGAGGAAGTGGATGGAAAGCAAATGGTATTTGGAAAGGAGATCTTACAACTTAAAACAAATAAGCTTCCTAAGGGCTTAGTGGCATTAGAGAGGGTGTATGATGGAAATGATCGATCCCTCATAAAGCAAGCACCAGTAAATAGGGGGGATATTGAAGAAATTAACTTGGGGACTGAGATGACACCAAGAAAGGTGTACATAGGGAAGAAGATACGCCCTACAATTAGAAGAATGCTGATAGAATTGTTGAGAAAATATAAACATGTGATTGCTTGGTCTTATGAAGATCTAAAAGCATACAAGGAAGATTTGTTTTAGCATGAAATACATTGAAGCTAGATGCTAAGCCATTCAGACAAAAGCATAGACCCATAAATCCAACATTGGAACCTAAAATGCAGGAAGAATTGGAAAAGCTCAGAGATGGGGGAATCATTAAACCAATCAGACATTCAACGTGGGTCTCAAACTTGGTCTCTGTGAGAAAGAAAAATGGAGATATCAGGTTGGGTGTAGATTTCAGAAATCTAAACATAGCATCCCTCAAAGATAATTACCCTCTACCCAATATGGAGGCTATACTGCATAAGGTAACAGGGTGCGAACTACTGTCTTTGATGGATGGATTTTTAGGGTATAACCAGGTCAAGGTCAAGGAATCTGAGCAATATAAGATGACATTTACAACTCCTTGGGGGACATATGTTTATCTGAGAATGCCATTTAGTCTCACCAATGCAGGGGCAACCTTCCAAAGAGCTATGGATGTAGCATTTGCTGATTTGATCAATGTTATCATGGTGGTGTATTAGGATGACCTGACGACTTATTCAAAGAAGGCTGAAGATCATGTGCAACATCTGGAGAAGGTATTTATTAAAGCCCTAGAATATGGTATTAGCTTAAATCCAAAGAAGTGTCATTTTGCAGTCACAGAAGGTAAGCTCTTAGGGCATATTGTTGCAAAAGAGGGAATTAGGATAGATCCTGAGAGGGTTGAAGCTATTGACAAAATTCCTATTCCCAAAACTGTCAAGGCTATACAATCATTCTTTGGAAAGATTAACTTTGTTAGGAGATTTGTTTCTAATTTTGCTAAGATTATTAAACCCATATCAAAGATGTTGAAGAGAGGATAGAAAATGGAATGGATTGTAGAGGTCTTGGAAGCTTTTATATCTATCAAAAGGGCCATCAAGCAGGCTCCTGTCCTTAAATCTCCAGACTTTGCAAAGCCTTTTCAGATATTTTCATTTGCTTCTATGCACACCATTGCTGGTGTTATGTTACAGAAGAATGAAGAAGGTCATGAGCAGCCTGTGTCTTTCTTTAATAAATCATTACAAGGGTCTGAATTAAAGTATGATATAATAGAAAAACATGCATTTGCACTAGTGAAAGCTGTAAAGGATTTCAGACCATATTTGGTTAGAGCAAAGGTGGTTGCTTATGTCCCTCATGCAGCTTTCAAGGATATTCTAACACAATCTGAAGTAACAGGAAAAAGATGCAGATGGATTAGCAAAATCCAAGAGTTTGACATGGAGATACAGATGACTAAGCTGGTGAGAGGTCAAGGCTTGGCTAAATTAATGGCAGAAACAAACATTGAAGCAAATAAAATTTGCAATATAGAAGAAGGGACTGTAGTTGCAAGCGTTGAACATACTCCGTGGTATAAAAATATCATGCATTATCTTAAATACATGAAGTGTCTAGAGGGATTGAATGACAACCAGAAAAGAACTTTGAAGTTGCAGGCATCTAAGTATGTCTTCATGAATGGAGATCTGTTTTGGAAAAATAGGGATGGTATACTATTGTTATGTCTGGATGAGTCTCAGGCCAAGCATGTCTTAAGTGAAATGCATGAAGGAGTTTGTGGAGGACATTACTCAGCAAAGACAACTACACATAAAATTCTTAGGGCAGGTTATTACTGGCCAAAGGTTTTTAATGACTCTTTTACATATGTAAGAAAATGTGAAGCTTGCTAGAAATTCTCTAGAAAATTGAAGTATCAGGGAGCTTTGCCACTTCGACCATTGTAGGCTGATGCCCCTTTTCATCAATGGGGAATTGATTTCATTGGAGAGATACAAGAAAAATCAAGTGGTGGACATAGGTGGATACTGGTGGCCACTGATTATTTTACCAAATGGGTAGAGGCGATCCCAACTAAACAGGTTATAAGTAAGGTGGTGACATAGTTCCTAATGGATAATATCATTACCATATTTGGTACACCACTGAGGTTGATCACTGACAATGGGATGTGTTTTAGATCAGATGAATTCAAAAATTTCTGTAGTATATATGGTATTACTATTTCTTATGCAACTCCTTATCATCCACAGGTTAATGGTCAAGCAGAATCTAGCAATAAGAGTCTTCTGAAGATTATAAGGAGGATGTTAGGTCATAACAAGAAAGCCTGGGATTCAAAATTAAAACTGGCTGTTTGGGCTGATAGGATTATAGTAAAAAAGGCAATTGGAAAATCTCCAATTGAATTGGTGTATGGTACACAAGCCAGGATGCCTTTGCAGAATTTGTTACTAGTCTACAAGTTTTTCCTTCAAGAAGATTTGGATATTCCATAACCTATTGAGGAGAGAATGGAGCAGCTAGCTGAACTTGATGAAATAAGGAGAGTTGCCTAAAACCAAAATGTGAAATTATAGACACAGATGAAGTATCTATTTGATAAAAAGGCGAAGGATAAAAAATTTGGAGAAAGTGATTTGGTATTGATGTGGAACACTAGGTGTCAGGAGAAGGGCAAGCATGGAAAGTTTGAAGCCTTGTGGCTGGGACCTTTTGTGGCTATTGGAAAGAAGGGTGAAGACTCATATTATCTACAAAATATGGTTGGTGAAGAGCAGGAGTTGCCCGTGCATGGGCAATTTCTGAAACATTTTTTCTCTTGAGTAACACAGAGGATTAAGGGTTGCTGGTGCATGGACAACTCTTGATGATCCTCTTTAAAATTCTTTTCCATGCACAATAGTTTAGGAAATAAAGGAGCAGGACTTGCCAGTACATGGACAATCCTAATTTTCCTTCTTTCAAAATACTTTTTCCATGTACAATAGTTTAGGGTTCTATTCGTTTCCATCTCCATTTTGCATTCATTTCCATTTTTTCCATCTTTCTCACATCATCCATCACCTTGAGTTTGGTCTGCTCACCCAAAAAATTGGATCCTTGCAATGATCTCACGATCATTCATCCCTAGACGAAACCACTGTTGGAACTGTAAATTTTTGAATATTTTCACATACTTTCCATAACCCTAAGTTTCCCTATGGTCCTTATCATAAGCACAAGGTTTTGTTTTCATATAATTCTGCTCATATTTTTCCCTTATTGCCCCATAAAATCCATCGGGTCATGCGTTTTCCATATTGCAATCCTTATTGGCATAGGTCCATGACTGTCTCCCCGACCCATGTTGTTTTTATGCTAACATTTGTATGCTACAGGTCTGTCAGCAAGACTCCTTTGATGTCTCAGCGATCACAAGTCTTGTGCATTCACCTTCGGCTCGGCTCTTTCATTGTTTTGGCGATCGAGGAGGAACCTATCGGCAGAAGTTTGGTCATCGGGATAGTGTCTCATTGAATTTGAATTGTCTCCCTGACTAATGCATATGGAGGTTCATCGGCGAGAGCTAGGTAGTATCAGAATAGGATCTCAGCAAAGTTGTTATGTCTTGCCGACACGGGGTCTTCATCAATGGGTTCTCGGGGGAGTCTTACTGAACAACTCATTGAAGGATTTCTTTGGCCAAACATATTGCTTCTGGTGTGAGGTCATAGCGAATATACATTGTCACACCGACCGGTGGCGGGAGGATGGATATCGGTAAGAGTTAGAGTGTTCAAAATAAGGTCTTGGTGAGTGACCTTTGGTCTCACCGATATTACACATAAAGTTTCTATCAAATAACTCATCGGTGAGAGAAGTTTTCTTCAGAATAAGTCATAGTGAATTCACATAGGTCTCACTAATGGAATACATATGGACTATGTCGGTTTAAGATTTGTGTTGTCTCGGCGAATAGGTGTAAGCTTGGGGTTTTCGGTAAAACAACAAGAATTCTATATAATGTCTCCTCGACGGTGAGAGTCACAGTGACACACAAGATGAATAAAGGGATTTCAGTATGACTCAATGATCTCTTTGGGACCTCTCCCCGATTTTTATTTTTTCTTGGTGAATGTGAATGGGAGATGCTTCTTGGCAAGAGTTTTCTCTTGTCTCAGCAACTTAGGATGGATGAAGGAACATCTCGGGGAAACATAAAGCAATCTATGTAAGGTCTCCTCGATAACAGTAAGTCACAGTGAAGTGGGTGATGCAAGGTCTTGTCGGTGAGAAAAAGCTTATGTCATGGCGACATACATGATAGAAGGAGACTTTCGATGAAACATAATGTGATCGACATAAGGTCTTTCTGATATCAAAAGGTTTCAACGATAGTGAATCAAACGAAAAGGGAATTTCGGTAAGAAAACTGCTTGTGTCTCAACGATTGGAAGGAACATAACATATGAGCTCTCAGCATGACATAGGGTGATCGATATGATATCTCACGGACTCTAATGGGTCACGGCGAAACTCAGACGACCAAAGGGATGACTGACAGTGATATAATTGCCTTCGGCATACTTACAGGGTTGTCTTGGCGACTCTTTTAGAGATGATTAACAAAAGCCTGAATTCGAACAGTTGGTTGCCAACATGTGAATACGAAGTGTCATGTCTCTTCGATGGCCAATGTATAATTGTTCATTCTCAATTGTAAAAAAAAAGATGGAGATAGATTAGAGTAGAGAGGGGGGTGATCCCATCATAGTGGTTTACAATTTTTAGCCAAACTGGACATTGAAATTATTATTTTTAACTAAATCTTCACATCCGGGCACCTATAGCGGCTAAACTGTGAGGAATTTGAAGATGGTGCAAACTAGAGTCTCATAAAATTTTGTCTATAGATTCTAAAAATATTTTTTTCAAAATTTTGGAATCAAATTGCACTTCTTTTCCATCTCCCACGAAAATAGATTTTTTTTAGAAAACAACATTTTTAAAAGGTACCGTATAGCATAACTTTTTTTCCATGAAGGATAAAATTCTAATTCTTTCAAATTTAGATTTGTAACTCTTATATCTAGTGCTTCCACTTGGTTAGATAGTTTTATTGAATATTGTTTCCTTAATCAAGTTTTAAAGTCAAATGAATTACAATTCAGACACAACGCGACTGTATAACGCGTAACTTTTTTTGTATATTTCATTTTTTTAATTTATTTTTTTGTTGGATCAAGGACTTCAATATCTAATGCACTCATATTTTTTAATTTTTTTGTTTGATAATCTTCTATTTTTCCACATGTGAAGAACAAAGAAATTCATTTTCGATGAAAAACCTATGTTTAATAAAACTTAAAAAACAAATACATAACAAAACCAAAACATATTAATATTATATTCATTGGATAGCTTGTTCTGAGGAATACCATAATCATTTGAAATAAATTTTAAATGAATTCATTTGATCCCCCAAAATCTGAATCAAAATTGATTTTTTATCAGCATTTTGATAGGTGTAAAGGAGACGCATTTATAGGTATGGTTTAAAACTAGCGAGGTTCTATCCAAGGGGGTTTGATATAGGTGATTTGATCAAACCCTCTTCAATTGGAATCCTTAAAATGGAACTTTTTAAGGCTTGAATCATTATATTTTCTAAAAATATGTGATTTCAGCTAAAATTCGTTTCTCTCAGGAATTGTAAACCACTATTATGACAGCACTAAGGGCAGAGAATATATAGTTGGATAAAATTTTCCACATAATAGAGACCATGATGCATGTTTTCAAAATGGAGTTTTTAATGAGAATCAATTGATGTCGCAGCTCATTTTCTGGTGTCAATTGCCTGTTAAATTCATTGAAAGTATTACTAAGTTGTCTCCAATATTGATTCTTTCTAATTATTTAGATTGACATAACAAGTTTATGTTCAGTTTTATCAGTGCACATTTGTTGTATCTATGTGATTGGTTGATCGGTTCTTTCAAGGAAGGATTAAATCCTTTTAATTAATCACAGTAATCAGGGAAATTCATTTGGATCAGTAAGAAGAACTTAATAATATCTCGCATGTTTATACAAGTTGTAAACAAAACATATGCCAAACAATTTGAGTGTATGCCAAACAATTTGAGTGTTTTCCAGAAAGAGGTTGCTCATTGCTATTTCATTTGACTCTGCATACCCAATAAGGCACTAGTCTTAACATTTCATCATTTGGATTCATTTAGTTTCTTTACATCTATTAATTGAACACTTTAGGATTTAGATTTGAAGATTGCTATTGTTATCAGGTTTGATTTCATTTGTTCACTTCCATCTGCCATTGTGGAAAAATCTCTGCAAGAAGGAAAATCATAAGTCAAGTCTACTTCATTCAGATAGGTACACCCGCCTAGGTCTAGCAGCACCTAAAGAGTAGAAGCTTGAAAGCTTTTTTGACCTTGTCTGTTACCCTAAAGCGTATCAAGAGATTGGCAGCCTCTTGAGGTATTCCGCCTACTTTTTTGAGGGCTAATAGAAGGAAACATGGCCCGTTAGGGTTTCAAGTTGAGAATACAATTCTTTGAAAAAGCTTGCGAAGATTCTCAAGAAAAGATTCGTTTGGAAATGAATACACACAAAGACAAAGTAAAACTAAAAAATTGGGTCAACATGGAAGGGAAGCCTAAATGCCCACAATGCTTTGCATTGTCCACAATTTATTGAAAATAAATCATAAACATAGAAGAATGATGATACAAAAACCATGCCTATATCCAAGCACCAAAAAGGGTGACAAGGGTCATCCAAGAACACATAACATGATCATGGGGGAACACATCACAATACACACACACATCTAATCTAAAGATAAAGAAGAGGCCTTCCCCTAACACTGATCAACCAAGAGGTCGTCCACTTCCCACTCCAGATCATCATAGGGGGAAGGAAGATGAGCTTGTAGTGGTGGGATGTTAAGAGGAGGTGATTTTGACCCTCCCGCAACAAGGGCTAAGGAAGAAGACCCTACAAGGTTTCCACCACTCAGCTCTTGTGGAGCTATGGTCAACGATTTTGCAAAGATTGCTGACAAATCCAAAAATTCATCGAGAGAGTTAAAAATGTACTTCACTAAAGTGCCATGCCATACCTCGACAGACAGGGAAAGTTGTGTCTATGGTTCATCGAGTGACTTTGGAGTGGTGATGAACTCAAGGGAAGCTAGGATTGATTCCATTATTGAAATGGAACAAGTTAGTGCGGGACCACCTCTTGGAGAAGGTGGACTTCTCTTACGTATTTCATTGCTGGAAGGACCACTCTCCACCTTCTACTCTGCTAGGGGATGAGAACTCCCCACAAATGAGGAAAGAGGTACGAAGGAAGAGGAGGAAGAGAAAACCATAATAGATACCACCATAGTGTTTGACATATCTACAAGTTTTGGGAATGGTGGGGCATTTGGAAGGGACATCAACAAGGGTGGCTCCACCGAAGGAGTGATGAACACCTGCACCTTTTTAGGGTCAGGTGCATTCATACTCACAACAAAAACTAGAAGTGATGTGGATCTTGGTTGAATGGAAGTAGAGGGGAGGAGAGAGGAGGACACGATAGGAAGCCTTGATACAGGGGCGATCAGCTCAGCTTCCTTCCTCTGTAAGGCGGCTTGCTCAACTGTGAGAGCCTTTTGTTGGCACTTGCACTTATGTGCAAGGTAGTTTCTCCAACTCTCCGAGCTAAAGACCAGAGGTTGCAAAGGAAAAAAAAGGCTCCTGCTCAGCCATGGGGGTGTCCTCCATAGCTATTTCCATTGGAGGGATAGGCTCTTGAATGGGAGCAAGAGGGGTGGGTTGAGAAGTGGTGGGGGAAATAATATCACCATTAATGCATCATGATGGAAAAAATCTATACATAGGGCATTAAAGGTAGACACATGTATTTGTGGGTCCCCTTGCCACCATATTTCATGAATTTAGGAATCTCCATTCCTTAAGGGAAGGGAGTGTTTAAAATCACTACCGATAATGGGCTATATCAGAAAAAGTGTTGAAAGATATGCTGGATAGAGGCTTGGGAGAGACTCACTAACTGGGTTTGCATCTTACCCATATTTTGAAGAAGAGTGTTTATAATAGGGTCATTAGAAGACACAGGGCCAGAGGGACCTCCTCTAAAACCATCGTCAGAGGCACTTCTAGAACCACCTTTGTGACCACCACCAAAACCAATGGCAAAGCCATTGCCACTAGTAGGGCCTCCATCAGAGCCACCACCATGACTTCAACCAGAACCACCTCTGCTAGCACCACTTTTACTGCTAAATCCACCGCCACTGCTAAAGACCCCATCGCTCATCCCACCAAAACCTCCACCACTAGAGGTGAAAGGAGGGGTGAATCTAAATCCTAAGGGTATTCTATTCGCCTTGATAGTTTTGGATCTCTCAGAGGCAAGGGGGATGCTAATCGAGGGGATGATGTCGACCATGTACACAGACATAGGAGGTGTTGATGGTGTTTTCTGCACATCAAAAACTCAGACAGAAAATGGTGTTCTATCTCTCTTGAAAGGTGAATTCTCAACAACAAGTGCTAAGATCACCCCAAGGTCTCTCGGGTGTCAGGTCATGACAATGCATAAATAACTTAGATAATATGTGAAAATGCTGGTAATCACAATCGGACCTTACTACAAGAAAACTGTATCTTTCCAATTTATGAAATTTTGCAATATGATGATCTTAAATCCTAAACCTAACCAAATGATGAAGAAACAACAAAAGATGAGGATGTAAGAGGTATAATGAAATCTAAACTATTTCTAAGATGAACAATGCAAATGATAGATACCTGGAATGGACCAATCTCAAATAACCAATTCCTACTTAACCCACAATGCAATATCACAAGAAAGATGCAATCTTCTAAGGCATACAGATTTTCAAATCATAGACATTCATCCACAATCAAACTAAGCACAAATAGATGTATGGTCCAGGTTGACTTTACCAGTCTACTACAATCAGATAGTTATTGGGAGTATAGACCAGAGATTGCTACAAACATTCCAAACATGAAATCATAAACATTATTCACCAAACTAATCTAATTCTAAGTTTAGCATCAAATATTCTATCTTCAAGAAATTTCAAAAGATGGAACAACAGGAACCATGCAAGATAAACTAACACAAAATAATTCACCAGAGAAACCACAATGCCTTCAATTGTATTAGACCACCAAAATATAGCAACAATTCCACTGTTCTCTGTTACAACACCTGCTCGAAAGAACTAACTACTATCTCTACTACAAAATACTCTAGCTCTTCTCTTAGTCTAGCTTGTCTAATTCTCTACTATCTGTTCCACCTTTTCAAATGAGGCAAGAATGCCAATTTAAAGAGAACCCTCAAAACATGACGGCCCAACTAGACATTTACAAAATAAAAATAGCCAAAACAAGTCGGCTTCAGGAAATTCAAAATAAGGCACACATTAAATGCCGGTACATCATCAAGGTCAGCCACAACACATTCCCCAATGCAACTCGGATCAATACATGCCCTATAATAATAGGGAAGCACAAATCAAAAAGTGGCATGGCATTAACTTCCGCCTCCCTTATCCTTGTTTTGATCCAACAATTCATGAACTTTCAAGAGTACCCTATCCAACTCAGCAACAGGTGGCAAGAGTAGGATTTTGAGCTGACATTCGATGGAGTCAATCTCTTCCTTTGACTGCTTAACCATTTTATCCCAATCACCCTTATATACGAGGTACTTATCCATCACAGCCAGATAAATAGCCACATCATCTAGTTGGTGCCCTGTCACAAAATCTTCAATATCAGGGGCATAGACATCATGCCACCATTTCTTCAATTGTTCAAAACTCAAGTACTTAGGAGCGATCTTCCTCCTGCCAGTCATTATTTTGAAAAAGGCTATGCATCCATCATAAACATTAGTTAAATTACCATCTATTTTCTTCCTTTGTTTATAGATCTTCTTGATGGTTTTCTGTCAGATTTGCAAGGCTTCAAACCACTCCCAAGGCTCATTAACCCTAGATGAAGAAAGGATTCCATCAACCACCAACTGATCCTTACCATACTCCATGATTGTTTTGGTTTTCTACAATAAGAGATAAGTGTCCTTATCCTGAGATAGAACATAACCTAATGAATCCTTAGCCCTTATTGCATCCTTTCCAATTGAAAGGATCTCCTTTATTGCATCATCTCCTTTAGCTTGTACCTCCTTCAACAAATTTACTGTAGCCAGAGTAGAAGCTTTCCTTTTCTATTTCAGAGATGGTCTCCTTCGGCAAGAAACTAGCAGTAGTAGAAAAGGATGGGTGAAAAGATTGCAAAGGCTTCATCAAATCTTCTAAACATTTCCTAAGCCTTTCATTCTCTTTCTTCAATTCATGCTTAGACCGCATTTCCTTCCTCAATCTCCCAATGATCACTACACTGGATCCCTCATATTCTTCAATATCTTGCTCCATAGAGGTAGGCCCAAGATTGATAGTCTGTATATCATAATCCTTCTCGGTGACCTCATCTTTACTTTTATTAGCAGTAGGGGTAGCAATATGAATAACCCTGTTACTAGCTTCATCTCTTTGGATCTTAGAAACCACCTTGGCTACTTTCTTCCTCTTACCCTTTCCAATCTTGGCTAACATTTCATCCCAGTTGAGAGGAGTGTCCTCAAAAATGACCTGTTTCCTTCTGATTTCTTTGTTTAGCCAATCTAGAACAATAGGATCCACCTGGGTTTCATCCTCCTTGACCTCTTCATGTTGATCTACCATCTCATTCTTTTCCTTTTCTAGAGATTGATCACCTTTATTTCCCACTTCCAGCTCCTCTTCATGCAGGGGTGATGGAGTCTTAGCAGGAACATCCTCCTTCTCAGGGGGTATATTATCTTTACTAATTGCAGGAGAATTCTCATATTGTACCAATGGAGAAGGATGGATTTCCACATCTCCTACCTCAAACTCAGTAGCTGCGCTATAAAGTTCCCCATCCTTGAAAGATTCCACCTCCTCATTGGTCTTGTGCTCTCCATGAATTGTCTGCTCAGGTATACGCAATGAAGGAGAGGTATCTTTCTATTGTTCCACCGTGGATGCCAGTGGAAGAGGATCTGCCTTCTGCATAGTCTCCTTGGGAGATGGAGTTCTTGACCTTCTTGAGTAAACCCGGGGGTTCTCTCCTGAGCTCTCCACATCAACCACAGGAGGGTTTGCCTCATCCTTACAAGTTTCTTGATCTTTCTTCTTTGAAGCGCTAGTTGTCCTTGTCCTTTTTGGCTCTGAAGGAGTATCTTCTTTCTCTGCTTTCTCAAGTTCCTCCTCTTCGGTAAACTTACCTATTTTCACAGTATGACTCCTCTTCTTTCCCCTAAATTTTCTTTTCTTTTCAGGATCACTCTCCTTAGGGCCTCTGATTTTAATCTTAAAAGGTGAGCCTACCTTAGTTTTTCCTATAGAATCATCCTCACCGGACTCCTCTGAGGTGGAATGATCATTCAAATTTCCCATCAGATTGAAAGTACAAGGTACCTTCTCACTCTCCAATTCCCATACCTTATGTTTCAGCCATGACTTAGTGGATTTCATAATAGGAACCATTAATTCCTCCAACTCAGTTATCTCACTTTCTGACCAGTTTACCTCTCTAATGGGTTTGTCCTTGACTGATTCAAATGCATGATCCTAGACTAAATTCACATCATCCTCCAACTGGTCAAGAATCAGCTTGACATTGTACATTCTGATTACATCAACTAGAAGCCTATAATACCTTTTCTTTCTCACCTCAAATTCATCCTTTTTGTTTGCCCAGTATTCCTCTAGATCATCTTTGTGGTGATATTCTTTAGTAGCCTTCTTCTGTGCTTCACTAGTGATGTCAAAACTTACCCTCTTAGAATGGAAAGAGAAACCAAAAGTACTCAACTCCTCCCCTGATGCTTGAGCTGATTAGATTGAAGGGAAAACCTCACTTATACCAATTTTCAAAGGAAAGTCCCCACCAAACCCTATCTTGTGCTTCACCTTCTTAACAATAGCATCGAAATCACATATCTGCTGGGTAACCTCCAAGAGTATGATATGGTCAGTGGGATATCTTGGAAATTTGTATGGAGCAGTCAGACATCCATCAATTCTGATAAAGGAAAAGGTGGGGAATTGTATAAACTAGGCTCCATATCTTTAAACCAGTTGCTTGGCCCCATCAAAAATTCTCACATGCTCTGCATTCTGAAGCAACCTAGTAATATGCATAGTAAATGCATCATTTGCTCTTCTATAATTTGGATTCCCTAGGTGTAGCTCAAGGTACACCTCATAGATGACATCTTGCCCAAATGTTCCTTTTGGACTCAATCCCCTGTATGGATAAAATATGGCAAGTACATATACCACATAAGATGTCATGGTGAATTTCTTGGTCTCTAGCACATCTCTCATCTGCCTATCAATCATTGCACTGATAATCCCTGCCCAGTGGTAATTGATGCCTTGCTCAATCCTGTTAATGACATGCACCATCCAATTCTCCAATGTCCCAGCACTTTTCAAGCCCGCCACCCTGCTTAACAGTGTGATTGCATCATATATATCTTGTCGGAACTTGAGCCTGTGTAGCTTTTTAGGCAGCTTGGAGAAATGAGATTTTGGCTTTTCCAGCCAAGAATTGATCATCTGCTGGGCTTTGGTAGGTTCATCCTCATAATAAGTCCTAGCCAAGTCCATGTCCAAGGCACACACGCATGATAAGTCTGGCATATCAAATGCCTAGGCAATGGAAACTGGATTAAAGTTTTCCAATACTCTCCCATTTGTGCTGACAATCCTCTGTGTATCAAAGTCATAGTTTCAGGCACACTCCAATATCAATTCATAGCATTGAACCACAGGAGGAAATCCTGCCACATGAGCTAGTCTGGATTTCACCATTCCCTTTGTCAAAACTGATAGATCCTTTTGAGCTAACCTTTCTTTGAACTCTTCATATCTCCAAGCTCCTACATTGGTATCCGAGACCTCTTACCAAACCGAATCCACCTTACTATCTGGCAACTGATTCTTCATATCCAGCCTTTTTCTTTCAGCATTTGTAACTAAGGATCCCTCTGTATCTCCCTTGGATTTTCTTGCTGATGCCTTGATCGATTCAGCCTGCATTCATAAAAGAGCCTCATGACAATCCAATTATTATCCATATTTCAATCAAAAGGTTAGTCCTGAAACCACATGAAATCATTAAGATAAATCATTAATTATCAATCTCAAAAATCCAAGAAAATTGGGTAATCCGAGAAAATTCAGTCGAGGAATTTTGGAGAAATCTGACCCAGACGGACTCACGCTGCGAAGACATCATTCATCAAATAAATCATCAATATAGACAAAAGAAATGCATGATTCTCATAAGATCCACCCACTAAACAACAAGAAATCATTATCCAACATTCGATCCATTACCCCAATTTTGAAAATCAAAATCAAGTGGAACCAAGCAGAAAACTAGAAAAATCTAGATAGTTCGGATTTCCGTGGATAACTTGAAATTTCGGGAACTCATCATGCTCCAGGGAAAAGGAAAAATCCGAGAAAATCCAGGTCAAAAATTCCGCGAACACCTCAGAAACCCGACGATTGTTCGACGTGCAGACTGTTAAACGAGTGATCATACAAACCTCCTATCCGAATCTAATGGACATGAAATCAATCCCAATAAGCCAAATTTTGATTGTAGTTGAATTTAAACTCCCAAAAATCTCAAACGGTTGATCCCTGCGAAGAAATAATGATGCCCTAAAGTTAATAGCCAAACCTCCACCATGAGAGTTAGAGCAAGCTTGAAATTCAGGCACACTCCCTCAGAATGAGTAAACTAGGGCACACCAGGGTCTCAAGTGCTGCGAATAAGGTAGAGCCAGACACAGGACAAGAGGGTCACGACCACTCCACCAGACTTAACAACCCTGGGCAGACATACAAAAACCCAACCTTCACAAGTTATACCAGATTACGCGCCAACAAGGTAACGCCCTAATAGGAATGCCCAGTCACAGGGGTATACCCAACATTCAATCGATAAACAAAGGGATGCATAGTGCATGCGTTAAAACCCATAGAAAGGTGAGTTCAAACCTTAATTCGATAAATATGTAAGCATGAAAACAAGAAGGGCCGACCCAAATAATCATCAGCAACAACCTAAAAGATTCAATCACAAGCACAAAATAATAGGAGAAGTCAACAATGACTTACCATGGATTAAATCTGAATAAACCTCAAACTCAAGGTGATCACTGCAAATCAGGGTGCCCTATCGGTGATAATATCAACACAAACACCCAAGGAATCTAGACACGAGTAGACCAAATTCGACGACCAAAGCTCAAAAAGAACAAACTCAAGCGCTAGAGAAAATAGAAAACGAACAATGAAATCAGGAAGAGCGCCGAAAGACCTTAAATTCACCCACACACGCGCCAGAGCAGATGTACCTCAAGCATTAATGACTGAAAAGACATATTGAGGAAATTTGGAAACCCGAGGTCGAAATGGAATTTCAGAAGAATCCGAGCTAGCCAGATTATCCTAGTGAGCATGAATTCCACGGACGACGCACCCCCCCGGGACTTCGACGAAGTCCGAAAAAATCCGCGTGATCCGGAAAATCCCGGATTCAACCAGAAACCCGAACTCGGGAAAACCCGACATTGACAGATGACGAACTAGGATTCGAGAATATTTGAGTGAGCCGAAAAATCTCGGACCTAGGTCAAAACTCGAACTTCCATGAAAAACCAAGTTTGATCAATTCAACCTTCAGGGTAAGACCAAGTTAAGCAAGACCAACATCCCAAGACCTTGAAAGAATAAATCCAATAAAAACCAAAGGTCCAAGAGACATTCAAAATTAGAAAACAGAGGGTCCCTACTCCAAGTGGGGCGTGTGTGCAAAATTGCACAAGAAATGGCGACTCCGCTGGGGAAATGCTCAAGAGCATTTCGATGACAAACTGAAATCAAGAACCTAGAACTCATGGTTTCAATTCATTCATCCGGCCACTACCAACAGTCAAACCATAGAACCCACAAGTCATCAAAACTTTCCTACACTAGGGTCGAAGTGTGTGCACATGCATTCATTACCCCCTTTAGCTGCAAAAGAAACCAAACTTGGTCTTATCAAGCTACATGAAGATTCATACTCTAAAAGCAACCTGGATAGAGCCTCGTTGCCAGTCAATCGTCCATAGCCCCAACGAGGTTATTGCTGTGATTCTCCTGAACATAGATCTACTACCAGCCAGACATCCATAGCCCCAGTAGAGATACAGATCCCCCTGATGAGTTGAATTCAATCTTTTTTAATTTTCAATATTGCCTCTTTTTTTTGATATTGCTTGTCTTTTCACTGCTTTCACTTCAACTTGTGAATAGTGAAGTTCACACTCAGGGATGAGAACCACAGTGGCACTAGAGCAGATTTTTTTTTTCACCTGTGCAAACTTCATAAGGACCTTCTGCAACCTCAGGCATCTTTAATATTCAAAATATGAGACCCTAATGTATTCTTGTTCAGTCTAACTAAAGGACTCTTTGTTTTAGACACAAGGATATGTGACATTGGGTAGAGAATTCATACCATGATGTTCTAGAAAGATGATTAGAGTTTGTAAAGGAAATACTAAGAACACCATGCCTACCTTGCCACCACTATCATACAAATGAAACACGAGATCCTAGAAGGAATAAGAACCAAGAGATAGAGCAACACAAACCAAAGCAAAACAAACCAAAGAAAACCAAGAAAAACCAAAAGGAAACCTATTCTAACCAAAGCAAAACAACAAAAAGCAACCTAAACTAACTATATACAAATTAGGGAGCTGAAAATAGCTCAGGATTGGAAATAATATTTCAAATATTGCCCATTAACAGGCAGTGGAATATCATCCCCCATGAGAGTCTTCAAACGGAAGGCATTATCTCCAAGTATTTCAGCAATCTGATATGGACCGAGCCACAGTTTATCAAACTTCCCATGATCCCCCTTTTAATCGTGAGACTTATCCCAGTACAACACAAGGTCAGAAATCCTAAAAGCTTTGACTTTAGCTCTTCTGTCAAACCACCTCTTAACTACCCCTTGATGTTTGGCAAAATTCTTGAGGGAATTGTCTCATTTCTCCTCAAGGTGCAGTAGCTCCGTCAACCTGGCCTCCCTTCTATCCCCCTCGTCATAAAACTCGTTAATAAATTGCAAGGTTGGGATCTTGAGTTGAATAGGGAATATTGGCTCCAGACCATATACTAAGTGATAGGGAGATGTTCTGATGGATGATTTAAGTCTTGTATGATCTGCCTAGAGGGCAAACCGAAGCTGGGTGTGCTAGTCTTTTGGGTTCCTCTTCAGCAGCTTATGGATAACAGTCAATAAATTCTTAATGGAGGATTTTGCCAGGCCATTACCTTGGGGGTAGTAATTAGATGCAAACTTTATAATAATGCCATGATCAAAGGCCCAGTTTGAAAATTTTAAAGATGCAAAAGTAGGACCATTATCACAGACAACAAAAATAGGATATCCAAACCAATTAATAATAGCAGATTCTAAAAAATCAATCACTATCTCATATGTACATTGCCTACAAGCAAAAGAATTAGTCCATCTTGTGAAATAATCAATAATAGTTAGAATATACCCATGTCCCATAGAAGATGGTGGGTTGATAGGGCCTATGAAGTCCATACCCCACTGAGCAAAAGGCCTTACCTCAGTAACCGGTTGAAGTGGAAGTGCTGCATACCTTTCCCTCGTTGCTGCAGTCTGGCAAGTGTGACAGGTCCTGACATGATGGTGAACGTCTTTGAACAACGTTGGCCAATAATACCCAACCCTCAAGATCTGATTTGTTGTGGCAATAGCAGAACCATGGCCAGTGCCATACTTTTCATGAAATTCATTCATCACCCTTTCAGCTTCTTGTTTCCCAAGACACCTCAAATAAATGCCTTCATGATTTCTCTTGTACACAACAACTCCCTTTAGCATGAAACCATCACTCTTCAGTCGCAAAGCTCTCCTCTAAACAATATTAAGATGGCTTGGGGATTGCTGGTTTAGTAAGTAATAAACTATGTCATCGTACCAACCACCTAGGGAAACCTCCTCAAGATTGTAATTCTGAACAGTCAGTTTAGGTCCTATTTCAGCCATAGTCTGAGTAAGTCCCTGCCCTCTTACTAACTTCATGGGTTGGATCTCAATGTCATGTTCTTGTAGCATTGTTACCCATTTAGCTCTACGCTCACTCAACTCATTCTGCATCAACAGTAACTTAACTGTAGGATCTGGGACAATTGCATAAACCTTATTCCTGAGGATATAATGTCTAAATTTCTTCACTGCTCTAACCAGGGCATATGCCTGCTTTTCTACACTCGGATACTTCAATTCGGCATCTTTTAATGGTGCACTCATAAAAGAAATAGGATGCTCATTTCCCTCATTAGACTTCCGAGTCAACATTCCCACACATGAATGGTCCGAGGCAAATGAATAGATGTAAAAGGGCTTACTGTAATCGGGAATTACCAATACTAGAGCATCAACAATGGCTCTTTTGATTTCTACAAATGCCTCATTTGCTTCTACGGTCCATTCAACTTTAGCATCTTGCTTCAACATTGCATTCAGCGGTTTAACAATTTCAGCAAATCCAGTAATAAATTTCCTGACGAAGTTAATCTTGCCAAAGAAAGACTTCATCTCTTTTTTGCTAGCAGGTGGCTAAATCTTCAGTATGGCTTCCACTCTCTCTGGATCAATAGCAATTCCCTTTTCAGATATGATGTGTCCCAGCAATTTTCCTTCTGTCACTCCGAAAATACACTTTTTAGGGTTCACGGATATGCCGAATTCCCTGCACCTTTGAAACACTTTGCGTAAGTCAGAGATGTGGTCCCCTCTATTTTTGGAAAAGATAGTTAGGTCGTCCATATAAATAATAATGCACTTGCCTATGATATCTTTGAAGGCGATATCCATGGCCCTTTGAAATGTAGCTCTTGCATTAATGAGACTAAAAGGCATCCTCCTGTAAGCAAAGGTACCCCATTTAGTTGTGAAAGAAGTCTTGTGTCTGTCCTCATACTGAACCATTACCTGGTTATATCCTGAATAGCCGTCCAGAAAGGACATCATCTGAGAACCATTAACTACTTGAAGTACTTCATCCAGTGAAGGGACTGGATAGTTGTCCTTTTCTGACGATCTGTTTAAATTTCTGAAATCAACACATAGTCTAATTTCCCCATTCTTTTTTCTTACTGGGACTAGGTTCGCCACCTATGTTGAATGCCTAACAAGAAATATAATTCTGGCATACAGTAATTTCTGAACTTCTTTTTGTATAACTGGTTCCAGTAATACGTTAATTGGTCTCTGTCTCTGCTTGAAAGGCTTGGTACCTAGCTTCAGAGGTATAGTATGAGTTATGATTGATGTATCATAAGTTTTTAGGTCCTCATAACTCTAGGCTATTATATCCAAAAAGCTATGCAATGCTTTAATTATCCCTTGTCTTTCCTGTGGAGTGCATACCTTGCCGATAAAAATATTCTTGGCATTATCTTTAGTTCCCATATTGTAAGTATCACACTATCCACTGATAGACTTATTCTTAGACTCTTGCTCCTAATCTCTAATCTTGTCCATATCAAAAATCTGCTCCAACTGTACCATTCCCCTTGGAATAGTATTAGACTTCAAATTTATCACTCCCTCCAAATCCAGTTCTGCTTCTTGGAGTTCTGTTTCATCAATGATTTGGGAAGCAAAAACATCTGTGTTTGTGATGAAGTCTAGGATATGCTTGTCATCTTCAAATACCTAAAAGCTAGTAACATTGTCTGGAACTAGGGGTACAGGTGTCAATTCTATAGTAATCTTTTTCAAACTTGACAAAGATAGGGGCTGCAGGGTACTCGCCGCCTGGGCTAGAGAATCTGCAGTTTGATTCTTCTGCCGTGGTATTAGTTGAATATTGAAGGCATCAAATCCCTCAATAAGGTCCCATACCCTATGCCTATAATTAGTCATTCTCTTATCATGGCATGAATATTGTTTCCTTGCTTAATTACCAACTCAAAATCACCAAAAACTTGCAGAACCTTAACCTTTTTCTTAAGTGCCATAAGAAGTCCGTGAATCAATGCCTCATATTCTGCTACATTATTAGTACAGTGAAATTAAAGTCTATGGGCTGCAAAGAAGGTTTTACCTTTTGGGCTGATCAGTTCGAACCTTGCTCCAGCTCCATACTTGGATTTAGATCCATCAAATTTGAGAGTCCAGCATTCAACAGCTGTAGTCCTCTTATCCTTCAGGTTATTACTGTTGGAGGGCTCCTCAGACAACATCGCTTTCTTTCCTTTGCAATCTTCCTGAGGGCTTTGCATGTCTATCTTGACCATTGGGGTTGGGCTTATGCATTTATGTACTTGTTCTACTGCCGTCTAGCATAAACAACACTCCAACTCTGAATGGGAAGCATTATGATCTCTACACCAATTAGGTAAGAGTAATTCTTCAAAGATTTTCCTTCTGCCCAAGTGAACTTGGTTTTCAATACACTGTCTAATGAATTCCTGGAAGCTGTCTAGTAGGCTAATCTGATTGTCTTCGGATTCCTCCTCTTCTTTAATCGATTTTGTCAGAATAGTAGCGTTGCTGGATTCTATTTTTGTATCAATAGACATCGTATGTAGCATCAATACCTCCTTTGAGTCTGACTCCTCATAAGGAGTCGACAGCATATAATTTCCCATTCCTACTTCTAATATCAGAACTTCATTTGAAGTATTTTAGTATTCCGTTATTATGTATTTCATTCTTGGTTCTCTCTTGATTCTAATCTGATTTGGTACCCCTTTCCAAGGGAGCCACATGTGAGAATGATCAGTAGATACATCTCCATTTAAAGCCTTAGTAAAGTCTATTCCTAGAATCAAGCCATACGCATCAGGGATATCAGCTACTTGAATATTGATAACCTGCTGAATTCTTGGGTCGGAAGCTACTTGCATGTGAATCATGTTTAATTCTCCCACCACATTTACTTCAGTTCTATCTAACTAAGTTACCTTCTTCTGGGAGTTAGCAGGTGTAATCCCTAAAGCTCTACATACTCTGAATGGCATCACATTAGTAGAAGCACCAGAATCCAGTAAATAGTTATGCAGATTCTTATCGAATATGTGCATAGAGATTAGGAATGGTGAGGTCTTTGTCTTTCCCTAAAACAGAGTTGGCTGAGTATCGACCTGAGCAACTTGGGTCTTGTCTTTCTCCTTTCCTTTATCTCCAGGGGGCAAGTTAGTCCGACTGTGGGCCTGGTTTTGTGTCTTCACAAGCTGAGAACTAGAAGCCTTGTTGATACTCTCACTTGAAGATTTATCCAAGGACACTGGGTGCGCCCCATAGGTACCTAGAACTACATTCCTAATTGCAGGGAACCTCAGTAACTCGAATGCTGAAAGGTTTACCTTTAGTTTCTTGAGCTCCTCAGTGACATACAAAGCCATTTTCTCCTCACTCGGATTAGTAGAGACCTCCTTGGAAGATTCCTCCGCCTTATCTTTACTTGCTTGAACAACTTTTTCCTTTTGTGGGCCAGTTTGAGCTTGCCCTTCCTTTGAAAAGTATTGCTTGGAAACATGTGGAAAGGACAGATTATTGCTAGCATTAGGGTCTGGAGGGATATTGAAACTATTTGGAGGAATGGAGGTGGTGAAAGGACCCCCAGCCTGTGGGCATCTATGGGGCATATCTCTTAAACCCTGCCTCTGGAACATCTACACTTCTTCGACACAAGCATCTTCCTTATCTAGGGGGCCATTATCATTTATTGCCTCCTCATTGAACAACTGAGCAACCTCATCTCCATTGCAGATTTGGTCTGCCTTCTCTTCCTGGGAATCAAATTCCTCTTTTGGAACATTTTCTTCACCTTCTGGAAAAGGAGCATGAGTTAATACCAACACAGGAGAGTCATAGGGGGTGGAGGGAAAAATATCCTGACCATTTGCATTATTCTCCACTTCATACTAGAAAATAGAGGCCATAGTTTGAAATTCTGGACATTCTAACTCCGAATACTGGCCTGTCTTATGGAGCCTACACCATCCTGACAAGGCAGCCTCAGCCAGATATACACCACTGGGAGGCTTGTCTTGACTGACTGGCTGATTTGCAGATTGGTTGACAAGTTGATTGACTGGTTGATCCAATGGAGTGGGGACTCCTCCATTATTGGGTCCTGTATTCAATGTCCTATTTTGTCCTTGCGATTGCCTCTTATCGAATCCTGGTCCACTACCTTGTCCTCTATCGAAATTCTGTCTTCTATCATTATTGAATCCTCTTTCATTGTTGTAACCCCTATCCTGATTATATCCCCTGTCATTATTGAATCCCCTCTAATTACGCTATCCTCTATCAAAATTCTACCCCTGTTGATATTCTCTATTTTGATTAGATTGTATATTTTTCTGAGCATCTTGTAATTGGCTGTTTTGATTCTTTAGGTAAGTCACCTCTAGGTTTAAATTCTTTATCTGCTCAGCCATTTCATCAATCCTATCATTATTTGGATCTCCATAAGGGGTCTGGATTGGATTACTCTGAGGAGGAACAGTCATTGTAGCAGATCCCATAGACTGATGCAACACTTCAGAATTCTGCAAGTAGGTAGGGAAACCAATTAGCTACTACTAATATAGGGGCTGGTTAACCTGCTGCTGGGGAAATTCATCACAGGAGAGACTTGGCTCATGGGGGGACCAGGGTGTGGCACCAAAGGCAATTGAGGTACTGGATTCATGATTGTGGTATGATTGGTGAGTGCCTGATTCACTGCTTGCACCTGATTTGGATGTGCAACTGGTCCTAAAGAAGGCAATGGTCTAGTCAAATGTTGCCTTAAATATGTGCTGAGCTTGATGGCTTCTGTATAGGCATCAGTTAGGCTAGTAGGAGGGTTGGGTCTCCATTTCAGAAAGGTTGCTGTAAGGCTGTCCAAAGCTTCATAATAGACCCCAAGGGTTGTAGCATTGTCTAAAACATAAGGATCTTGAAGTCTAGTGTACGCACAGTGAAACCTATTATTGAAACTAGATATTGGTTCATTAACCTCTCTCTTGACTCTAGTGAATTGCAGATACAATTCATTAGCACTAATGGGTATTCTGAACTTCTGTAAAAAGGCAGTTTCAAGATCACTCCACTTAAGAATTGAACCAGATGGGAGGTGATTGTACCAGTAAAAATCCTCCTCTCCTAATGAATAAGGAAACAACTTATAGGCAACATCTTCATGAGCAATTCCTCTATCTTTGAGATAGGTTTGGAAGATCCTAATATGCTCTTCTACAGTCCTGTTTGGGTCATTAATATGAAATTTTGAATAGAAATGCTCAGGGTTCTTTGGAATAACATTATAGGCATTGAAAAACAAGGGAGATGGATTATTAGCAAGGAAAGCCATCAGCAAAAGTGGTGGTGGCGGTTGTGGTTGATTAATGATAGGCTGGGGTTGCTGAATGAGAGCTGCCTCAGGGATGGGTATGGCGTCAACTTCTGGAAGTGAAGATACAGACGATACTCGTGAAGGGATGGGTGATGATGATTCTCCCCTTTCTCGAGTCCTCCTTGACCTAGTGGGGAATTGTAATTATTGTAAATCTTCTTCTCCTGGGGTAGATCTGGTACTTCTCCAATATCTCTCAGGAGAGATGGCGTTTAAGAAAAGATCCAGTGAGCTCATTCAGGCCCTCCTTCTAGCACCAATCTGTTGATGGTGTTTTCTGCACAGCAACAACTCAAATAGAAAATGGTGTTCTATCTCTCTTGAAAGGTGAATTCTCAACAACAAGTGCTAAGATCACCCCAAGGTCTCTTGGGTGTCAGGCCATGACAATGCATAAACAACTCAGATAATATGTGAAAATGCTGGTAATCACAATTGGACCTTACTACAAGCAAACTGTATCTTTCCAATTTATGAAATTTTCCAATATGATGATCTTAAATCCTAAACCTAACCAAATGATGAAGAAACAACAAAAGATGAGGATGTAAGAGGTATAATGAAATCTAAACTATTTCTAAGATGAACAATGCAAATGATAGATACCTGGAATGGACCAATCTCAAATAACCAATTCCTGCTTAACCCACAATGCAATATCACAAGAAAAATGCAATCTTCTAAGGCATACAGATTTTCAAATCATAGACATTCATCCACAATCAAACTAAGCACAAATAGATGTATGGTCTAAGTTGACTTCACCAGTCTACTACAATCAGATAGTTACTGGGAGTATAGACCAAAGATTGCTACAAACATTCCAAACATGAAATCATAAACATTATTCACTAAACTAATCTAATTCTAAGTTTAGCATCAAATATTCTATCTTCAAGCAATTTCAAAAGATGGAACAACAGGAACCATGCAAGATAAACTAACACAAAATAATTCACCAGAGAAACCACAATGCCTTCAATTGTATTAGACCACCAAAATATAGCAACAATTCCACTGTTCTGTGTTACAACACCTGCTTGAAAGAACTAACTACTATCTCTACTACAAAATACTCTAGCTCTTCTCTTAGTCTAGATTGTCTAATTCTCTACTATCTATTCCACCTTTTCAAATGAGGCAAGAATGCCAATTTAAAGAGAACCCTCAAAACATGTCGGCCCAGCTAGACATTTACAAAATAAAAATAGCCAAAACAAGTCAGCCTCAGGAAATTCAAAATAAGGCACACATTAAATGCTGGTACATCATCAAGTTCATCCACAACACATTCCCCAATGCAACTGGGATCAATACATGCCCTATAATAATAGGGAAGCACAAATCATGAAGTGGCACGGCATTAACTTCTGCCTCCCTTATCCTTGTTCTGATCCAACAATTCATGAACTTTCAAGAGTACCCTATCCAACTCAGCAACAGGTGGCAAGGGTAGGATTTTGAGCTGACATTCAATGGAGTCAATCTCTTCCTTTGACTGCTTAACCATTTTATCCCAATCACCCTTATATACGAGGTACTTATCCATCACAGCCAGATAAGTAGCCGCATCATCTAGTTGGTGCCCTGTCACAAAATCTTCAATATCAGGGGCATAGACATCATGCCACCATTTCTTCAATTGTTCAAAACTCAAGTACTTAGGAGTGATCTTCCTCCTGCCAGTCATTATTTCAAAAAAGGTTATGCATCCATCATAAACATTAGTTAAATTACCATCTATTTGCTTCCTCTGTTTATAGATCTTCTTGATGGTTTTCTGTCAGATTTGCAAGGCTTCAAACCACTCCCAAGGCTCATTAACCCTAGATGAAGAAAGGATTCCATCAACCACCAGCTGATCCTTACCATACTCCATGATTGTTTTGGTTTTCTGCAATAAGAGATCAGTTTCCTCCTTATACTGAGATAGAACATAACCTAAGGAATCCTTAGCCCTTATTGCATCCTTTCCAGTTGAAAGGATCTCCTTTATTCCATCATCTCCTTTACCTTGTACCTCCTTCAACCAATTTACTATAGCCAGAGTAGAAGCTTTCATCTTTTCTATTTCAGAGATGGTCTCCTTCGGCAAGAAACCAGCAATAGAAAAAAAGGATGGGTGAAAAGATTGCAAAGGCTTCATCAAATCTTCTAAACATTTCCTAAGCCTTTCATTCTCTTTCTTCAGTTCATGCTTAGACTTCATTTCCTTCCTCAATCTCCCAATGATCACTACACTGGATCCCTCATATTCTTCAATATCTTGCTCCATAGAGTTAGGCCCAAGATTGATAGTCTGTATATCATAATCCTTCCCGGTGACCTCATCTTTACTTTTATCAGCAGCAGGGGTAGCAATATGAATAACCCTGTTACTAGCTTCATCTCTTTCAATCTTAGAAACCACCTTGGATACTTTCTTCCTCTTACCCTTTCCAATCTTGGCTAACATTTCATCCCAGTTGAGAGGAGTGTCCTCAACAATGACCTATTTCCTTTTGATTTCTTTGTTTAGCCAATCCGGAATAGCAGGATCCACTCGGGTTTCATCCTCCTTGACCTCTTCATGTTGATCTATCGTCTCATTCTTTTCCTTTTCCAGAGATTGATCACCTTTATTTCCCACTTCCGGCTCCTCTTCATGCAGGGGCGATGTAGTCTTAACAAGAACATCCTCCTTCTCAGGGGGTCTATTATCTTTACTACTTGCAGGAAAATTCTCATACTGTACAACCGGAGAAGGATGCATTTCCACATCTCCTACCTCAAACTCAGTAGCTGTGCTATAAAGTTCCCCATCCTTGAAAGATTCCACCG
The DNA here is from genome assembly GCA_007258455.2 of Sequoia sempervirens. Lineage (NCBI taxonomy): Eukaryota > Viridiplantae > Streptophyta > Pinopsida > Cupressales > Cupressaceae > Sequoia > Sequoia sempervirens. The sequence continues at coordinate 250,026 of VDFB02324694.1, read as the reverse complement.
TGGATGCCATTGGAAGAGGATCTGCCTTCTGCATAGTCTCCTTGGGAGATGGAGTTCTTGACCTTCTTGAGTAAACCTGGGGTTTCTCTCCTGAGCTCTCCACATCAACCACAAGAGGGTTTGCCTCATCCTTAGAAGTTTCTTGATCTTTCTTCTTTGTAGCCCTGGTTGTCCTTGTCATTTTTGGCTCTGGAGGAGTATCTTCTTTCTCTACTTTCTCAAGTTCCTCCTCTTTGGTAAACTTACCTATTTTCACAGTATGACTCCTCTTCTTTCCCCTAGGTTTTCTTTTCTTTTCAGGCTCACTCTCCTTAGGGCCTCTGATATTAATCTTAAAAGGTGATCCTACCTTAGTTTTGCTTGAAGAATCATCCTCACCGGACTCCTCTGAGGTGGAATGAGCATTCAAATTTCCCATCAGATTAAAAGTACAAGGTACCTTCTCGCTCTCCAATTCCCATACCTTATGTTTCAGCCATGACTTAGTGGATTTCATAATAGGAACCATTAATTCCTCCAGCTCAGTTATCTCACTTTCTAACCAGTTTACCTCTCCAATGGGTTTGTCCTTGACTGATTCAAATGCATGATCTTGGACTAAATTCCCGTCATCCTCCAACTGGTCAGGAATCAGATTGACATTGTACATTCTGATTACATCAACTGGAAGCCTAGAATACCTTTTCTTTCTCACCTCAAATTCATCCTTGTTGTTTGCCCAATAATCCTCTAGATCATCTTTGTGGTGATATTCTTTAGTAGCCTTCTTCTGTGCTTCTCCAGTGATGTCAAAACTTACCCTCTTAGAATGGAAAGAGAAACCAAAAATACTCAACTCCTCCCCTGATGCTTGAGCTGATTGGATCGAAGGGAAAACCTCACGTATACCAATTTTCAAAGGAAAGTCCCCACCAAACCCTGTGTTGTGCTTCACCTTCTGAACAATAGCATCAAAATCACATATCTGCCGGGTTACCTCCAAGAGTATGATATGGTCAGTGGGATAACTTGGCAATCTATATGGAGCAGTCAGACATCCATCAATTCTGATATAGGAAAAGGTGGGGAATTGTATAAACCAGGCTCCATATCTTTTAACCAGTTGCTTGGCCCCATCAAAAATTCTCACATGCTCTGCATTCTGAAGCAACCTAGTAATATGCATAATAAATGCATCATTTGCTCTTCTATAATTTGGATTCCCTAGGTGTAGCTTAGGGTACACCTCATAGATGACATCTTGCCCAAATGTTCCTTTTGGACTCAATCCCCTACATGGATAAAATATGGCAAGTACATATACCACATAAGATGTCATGGTTAATTTCTTGGTCTCTATCACATCTCTCATTTGCCTATCAATCATTGCACTGATAATCCCTGCCTAGTGGTAATTGATGCCTTGCTCAATCCTGTTAATGACATGCACCATCCAATTCTCCAATGTCCCAGCACTTTTCAAGCCTGCCACCCTGCTTAACAGTGTGATTGCATCATATATATCTTGTCAGAACTTGAGCCTATGTAGCTATTTAGGCAGCTTGGAGAAATGAGATTTTGGCTTTTCCAGCCAAGAATTGATCATCTGCTGGGCTTTGGTAGGTTCATCCTCATAATAAGTCCTAGCCAAGTCCATGTCCAAGGCACACACGCATGATAAGTCTGGCATATCAAATGCCTGGGCAATGGAAACTGGATTAAAGTTTTCCAATACTCTCCCATCTGTGCTGACAATCCTCTGTGTATCAAAGTCATAGTGCTGGGCACACTCCAATATCAATTCATAGCATTGAACCATAGGAGGAAATCTTGCCACATGAGCCAGTCTGGATTTCACCATTCCCTTTGTCAAAACTAATAGATCCTTCTGAGCTAACCTTTCTTTGAACTCTTCATATCTCCAAGCTCCTACATTGGTATCCAAGACCTCTGACCAAACTGAATCCACCTTACTATCGGGCAACTGATTCTTCATATCTAGCCTTTTTCTTTCAGCATCTATAACTGAGGATCCCTCTGTATCTCCCTTGGATTTTCTTGCCGCTGCCTTGGTCGATTCAGCCTGCATTCATAAAAGAGCCTCATGACAATCCAATTATTATCCATATTTCAATCAAAAGGTTAGTCCCAAAACCACATGAAATCATTAAGATAAATCATTAATTATCAATCTAAAAAATCCAAGAAAATTGGGTAATCCGGGAAAATTTAGTCGGGGCAGAATTCCAGAGAAATCTGACCTAGACGGAGTCATGCTGCCAAGACATCATTCATCAAATAAATAATCAATATAGACAAAAGAAATGCATGATTCTCATAAGATCCACCCACTAAACAACAAGAAATCATTATCCAACATTCGATCGATTACCCCAATTTCGAAAATCAAAATTAAGTGGAACCAAGTAGAAAATCGAAAAAATCTAGATAGTTCAGATTTCTGCGGATAACTTGAAATTCAGGGAACTCATAATACTCAGGGGAAAAGGAAAAATTCAGGAAAATCCAGGTATGCAGAAATTTTGCGGACACCTCGGAAACCCGATGATTGTTCGACGTGCAGACCGTTAAATGAGTGATCATACAAACCTCCTATCTGAATCTAATGTACATGAAATCAATCCCAATAAGCCAAATTTTGATTGTAGTTGAATTTAAACCCCCAAAACTCTCAAGTGGTTGATCCCTGTGATGAAATAATGATGCCCTAAAGTTAACAACCAAACCTCCACCATGAGAGTTAGAGCAAGCTCGAAATTCAGGCACCCTCCCTCAAAATGAGTAAACTAGGGCACACCAGGGTCTCAAGTGCTGCGAATAAGTTAGAGCCAGACATAGGACAAGAGGGTCATGACCACTCCACCAGACTTAACAACCCTGGGCAAACATACCAAAACCCCACCTTCACAAGTTATACTAGATTATGTGCCAACAAGGCAACGCCCTAATAGGAACACCCAGTCACAGGTGTATACCCAACATTCAATCGATAAACAAAGGGATAAATAGTGCAGGCGTTAAAACCTGTAGAAAGGTGAGTTCAAACCCTAATTCAATAAATATGTAAGCATGAAAACAAGAAGGGCTAACCCAAATAATCATTAGCAACAACCTGAAAGATTCAATCACAAGCATAAAATAATAGAAGTCAACAACGACTTACCATGGATAAAATCTGAATAAACCTCAAACTCAAGGTGATCACTGCAAATCAGGTTGCCCTAGCAGCGATAATATCAACACAAACGCCCAAGGAATCCACACACGAGCAGACCAAATCCAACGACCAAAGCTTGAAAATAACAAACTCAAGCGCTAGAGCAAATAGAAAATGAACAATGAAATCAGGAAGAGCGCCAAAAGACCTTAAATTCACCCACACTCACCCCAGAGCAGATGTACCTCAAGAATTAATGACTGACAAGACATATTGAGGAAATCCGGAAACCCAAGGTCGAAATAGAATTTTAGAAGAATCTGAGCCAGCCGGATTATCCTAGTGAGCATGAATTCTGTGGACGACGCATCCCCCCGGGACTCCGACGAAGTCCGAAAAAATCCGCGTGATCCAGAAAATCCCGGATTCAACCAGAAACCTAGACTCAGGAAAACCTGACATTGACAGATGACGAACCAGGATCTGGGAAAATCTGAGTGAGCTGGAAAATCCCGGACCTGGGTCAAAACCAGGACTTCCATGAAAAACCAAGTTTGATCGATTCAACCTTCAGGGTAAGACCAAGGTAAGCAAGACCAACATCCCAAGACCTTGAAAGAACAAATCCAATAAAAACCAAAGGTCCAAGAGACATCCAAAATTAGAAAATAGAGGGTCCCTACTCCAAGTGGGGCATGTGTGCAAAATTGCACAACAGGAGTCATCGACATTCCTAGTTGTCTCTCGTCATCTTCAAAAGTGGCCCCTCGTATAATGTTAGGATTATTTGGAGGAGCACATGCTTTAGTCAAACTAGAGAGACTAGCCAGGAGTTCTATGCCTATTCGATCCTTTCCAACCATATATTTTATTTCACTAATTACCCTATTGGCCCTAGCCATCTTTGGGTCCTTTTCCAAGTGATTCTCTAAGTCACCTAGTCCTTTGCTAATGAAAGAAATATATTCTGAAGGAATTTGAACAACCTCATACTCATCCATTAATGATTGTGTAGGAGACACAAGAGGAGTGGGGATGTGGTAAGTCTCATCAAACACCCCTACCTCGTCTCTCGACAACTACTCTTGCATAGAAAGACCAACATTGGATCCAACAAAAAGGCTTGTAGAGAAACCAATAGTGACCTTCGTCCTTTCCATCGAAAGGTGTCATACACTTCTCCTAACAATATACCCATAGGTTGTGGACTAGATTGTGATGTTTATAAAATTTCACAACACTCAGGGGCACAACAATCATGAGGTACAAGGGAAAAGCCTCAACACCAACAAATGAGTAGACAACAATCTCACTCTAAAAGGGGTGTTTTGAAGTAAGGGATGAGAATGATGATGACTATAATGTCCTTCAATTGCTCTGCAGATCCAAGCTTTAGTTTGGGCTAGGCGAGCTAGCTTTTTCGAGTTAGTTCAATCCTCAGATAGCTCTCTATTTGAGGATGGTAATGTAGTTTTGGGACATTAGCATGGTGTACTTTCATCTCTTGGGAGTGCTGGTGTTGATACGGCTAGAAAATAGTTAACATAGGGAAACTGCCAAAAAGACCTACTAGAAACCTAGCTAGTACAATATAGCTGGTAAAAATAGAATGAGAAAGTATGCAAAGTAGATACTAAAATGATAAAGTAAATAAACTAGAACCAAGGTGATGAAGACAATCTCACAAAAGTGTCTACTCTCTAGTTAGCTCAGAACACACGTCCACCTACACACAAGAAAGAGGGGGAATTTGTTGGGGCTGTATAGGGGTTTGCCTCAGTCAGACCCCGTTTTGGTGTTTCCACCTCCACAGACAACCAAATCGAAATGATAGAGAAATATATGATAAAGAAGTAAAGAATGAAAGCAAACGAATAACACTTCAATATATCATATAGCTACTCAAATAGATTGTAAAGGAGAGGAGTGAAAACATTACCACCTCAACCAAGAGCTCACTAGCCAATGATGGAGAAAGAGAGCTTGAACAATCACCATAGCCTCGATTGCGATGAAGGGAGGTGTTGGAAAACCTCAAGCCCCTAATGCAATGGCTTGCTTCACACTTGCTTTACAGGGTTAACAGAGTGTTGTTGCTGCAATGGAGTATTGAGAATGCTAGGAGTGCTAAGAAGCTATGAAGAAGGATGAAGTGAATGCTTGAAGATTACAAAAAGAGATGAGTTGAATGAAGAATGAAAAAAATTGGAGAAGGGAGAGAATCTACCATTTTTGGGGTCAGTTGGTTCAAGAGGGATGTTACAAACCATTCCCAATAGGAAGTGTAACGCCTTTTCCAACTTTAGATGTAGGAATTCATTAGGGACATAAGCACGTTGTGCAAACGTTTGCATGTTGTACGGGTGTCCCTGACAAATATTCTCTTACCAATAGAACAAAAAGATGCCAAGTGGAAGGAAGGTAGCTTGCTGATGTGTAATTTTTCCTTCATATTTGGTTTTCTAAGGTGAGGATGTACATGTTAGCTCTCAAAAACCCAGGCGGAATGCCTCAAGAGGCTGCCAATCTCTTGATATGCTTTAGGGTAACAGACAAGGTCAAAAGCTTTCAACCTTCTACTCTTTAGGTGATGCTAGACCTAGGCGGGTGTACCTATCTAAATGAAGCAGACTTGACTTATGATTATCCTTCTTGCAATGATTTGTCCACAATGGAAAATGGAAGTGAACAAATGAAATCAAACTTGGTACAAATAGTAATAGCGATCTTCTAATCTAAAACCTAAAGTGTTGAATTAATAGATGTAAAGAAACTGAATGAATCCAAATGATGAAAATGCAGAGACCAATGCCTTAATGGGTATGTAGAGTCAAATGAAACAGAAGTAGGCAACTTATTTTGGTAGAAACTCAAATTATCGGCATATGATCCGTTTATAACTTGTATAAACATGTAGGATTATGACTACTGAGCTCTACTTTAATAATCCAGATGAATCTCCCCGATTATTGTGATCAACTAAGAGGATTTAATCTCTCCTTGAAAGAACCAATCAATTAATCACACAGATACAACAAATGTGTACTGATAAACTAAAAATAAACTTGTTATATCAATTTAAACAACCAAAAAGAATCAACTTGGAGACAGCTTAGCAATACTTTGCAATAAACTCAACAGACAACTGACACCAGAAATAAATTGCCACAACAACTAATTTTCATTGAAATCGCCATTTGAAAACATGCATCATAGTCTCTGATATGAGAACTTTATTCTATTGTATCCATTCCTAATCTACCTACTATATCTATTCTAAAAATATCCTCTTTCATTTACAATTGCAAATGCATATATATATCAGCATCTGAACAGACACATCGCTTCATATTCATGTTGGCCAACCATAGAATTTGGGCTCATTTCATGTCGGCCACAATGTCAAAGTTTTTGTTAATCATTACTGAAACAGTCACCAAGACAACCCTGTAAGTATGCCGAAGGCAATTATATCACTCGTCATCTTGTGTTTTATTCGCTTTCGTCGTGACCCTCTACCATCGGGGAGAAATCATATCGAATACCTTATGTCACACCGAGAGCACATATGTTATGTTCTTTCCAATTACTGAGATACAAGCAGTTTTCCTATCGAAATGTGCCTCCTCGCTTCATCCGCTTCGCTGTAACTTTATGATATCAGGGAGACATCTCGTAGAGCATATCATGTCATAACGAAACACCCCGAGCTGACTTTAGATCGTTAAGACAATACCGAGTTGAGAAGAGGCTTCGTAGATTATCCCATGTCTTACTGAAGGTTCACACTTTTTCACCGAGACATAATCACTTTCATACTGATAGAGACCTTTTGTGTAATGTCGGCAAGACCGAAGGTCACTCGCCGAGACCTCACACCGATATTGCTTAGTTTGGCTGAAGTGAATCCTCAAACGCTGTTCGGTGAGACTCCTCTCGATAACCCTTTGATAAAAACCATATGTCGGCAAGACCCAACAAAGTCGTTGAGAAATCACTCCGAATATCACCAACTCCTACCAAAATAACCTTTTGCCCAAGTCGGTGAGACACCATGGAATCATTAAGACATTTCACCAAAGCAGAAACCTTTGCCGATAAGACATTCAATGCATTGGTCAGTGAGACAAACCATCCTCGGTGAGACCACATACTGAATACAACACTCATGCTGATATGTTCCTTCTCTGTCACCGAAACAACATGTATGTCCTACCGAATGGTGAATGCACATGACTTGTGATCACTGTGACATCAAATGAGTCTTGCCGATAGGCAACACAGACTCATACAAGCAGAAATACAATATGGATCGGGAAACCTTGGAAAATTAAGAATGTGAACAATATGTGAAATCAGCAGATTTTTACAGTTCCAACAGTGGCTCCGTCTGGGGATGAATGAGAGTAAGATCATTGCAAGGATCTAGATCTTTGGGTGATCAGACTAGACACAAAATGATGAACCAGTGAGTAGAATGGAAGTGAATGGAAAATGAAGGTATAGCATGATGGAATGGAATGGAAAATGAATGCAAAATGGAGATGAGCAAAACGCTAAACGACTATGCATGGAAAAGGAATTTTAAAGAGGATCATCAAGAGTTGTCCATGCACTGGCAACCCTTAATCCTCTGTGTTTCAACTTCATCTGTCTTGAGCTGTTATGATTTGAAACTCAAACAATACTTTCCCCTGTCAAATACCTAGTTTTGTCTCGAGTTCATCAGATTCTTCTTGAAGATACTCATGCAATATTTCCTGTCATTGTTATTGCAAGTTTTTTGAGAATCAACGTGCTCAATTCGGCCCAAAATCCCTACACCATCCCGCAGTTCAATTTTTTTTATCATCATGGGACAAACCCCTGTTATCTTTAACATACAAAATGCATGCATATCCAACACAACATTTCTGACTATCTTCCTCACTGTTATGAATTATAAAACATTCTCCTAGCTGTATTGAAAATTCACCATCAAAGTGCTTCTCTTGAGAAACAAAAATTTCTGCCATGTCAACACGGTCTAGAACAGGAAAATCTAAAACCTTTTGCACCTCCTTCAATTCGTCACTTGGAAACAATACTTGAATATGACTCAAATCTCCAAAATTATGCATGTATGAACATATCAAATCTAGACTTTTATCATCCTTGGTATTCAAACAAATGTCTTCTCCATATGAGTTAAAAATTTCAAACTCACATACCTCATCTTGAATGGACACAGACTTTTGATCAACTTGAAAGGTTTCATCATCAACTCGGGAAATGCACTGAGAGCCATAAGAATCATCACACAAAGATCTTTCACTGTCAGAACAAATGTAAGCTGGACACAGAACTTCAAGATCACCCTCATGTACACATGTCTGGTATTCAAGAGTTAGCAAATCTGAAATTTGCTCACTACTAAGTGAACATGTTTCTACATTTTTATCACTACAATTATATTATTCACTTTTGTCATCATCAAAAAGAGGCCCAGGATCCTCAAAGAATGAAAAATCAAAAACATTACTAGCACAGTCATTTATTCCATCATTTTGTTTGTCTGAAAATATCTCCTCCTCATCATAAAGAAGATTCAAAAATACTTGAAATTCATTCTTGGGCACACCTTTGCAAAATACCATCTGATCCTCTTTTAACTCTTTATCATACAATGGGTTTGAAAAAGTTTGGAAACCATTTTCAGATGTACAAACCTCTTCCTCATCGAATGTGTCTTCATAGCTTTCAACTGGATCAGTATTGACCAACTCTGGCTGGGCTGGTTCTATCTCAAAATTTACATCACAGAAGCAATTGATTTGATCTTGAGGGACATAGTCAACAACTTGGTTCATCCTTGGCTCCCTATACAACTTTACCTCTTGACCATTAACTGGAATTGTTGCATAAGATAGATCAAAATGAACATTCCCAACAACAACTGTCGTCCACTGTCTTGATAAAAGCATACCAAACAGAGGAGGGGTATCAATTACTATTATATCTATATTATAAGCCACCTGTGGGTAAGTGGCTAGTTTGACTTCAACATTTTTCATTATACCCACCACAGGAACAGGTCGGTTATCCATCCTATAGCATTTTCCTTCATATGTATCCACCCTTATGCCAAGCTATTTCATAACTCCTACTGGCATGATATTTATAGTAGCTCCAGAGTCAATCATGCAATTTCTCAGTAATTTGTTATTTATGAGCAATGTAGTGAAAAAAGGATGAACTTGTGGGGGAGTTGTTAATACATCACTCAAGTAGACGTCTGGGATTTTTACTTTCTCATGCCTACTAACTACTTTATGATAGGGAAGGGTTGGATGAGACAATCACAGTCTCATGCTCTAGGTCTCACCTTGGAAAAACCTTTGGTGTTACTCTCCACCTTCTTGAACCTATAGGTCCTAAGACTTTTTAGACACCCTTGGTTCTTCTGGAAAACCCTTCTATCAATTGCATACACCTAACCAAGTCAAACTTGGTGTTTTCTCCTCCATTTTCCTCCTTGACCCTTAATCTTCCTAAAGGCCAACTAACTCTCCAAATCTCACTAACTTGTTGCAGGGGTGTGTGGTATCGTCCAAGGCTTCAAAACCATCCCACTATGGTTATTTTTCAATCACAAGTCTTCATTCTTTCATCGCTACCACCAAAACCTAGTTTAGGGTTTAAGACGGGCTAGTAGCCCTTGAGCCCCTATTAGGCCTCTTAGCCTGAGAGATTAAGCTATAACTTGTAACCTGCTAAGATTCATCAAAAAATTCTTATAGTGACCCTGGTTCAATTACCAACCTCTCAAGGAATTTTTGGGTTTTAGGCCTTCACAGGCCATACACAGGCTCAACCCGATTTTTGTGGGAATTAGGGCTTTTTAGGCCTTTTCTTGGACACATAGTGAACTGTTTTCTTCTTTCAGCCACCAAATGGATTGGTGATGACTCTTACCTATTTCCAAGACTTTGTAAGGTCTCTTGCAATCACTACACACCCTGAGTTTCTAGTAAGTAGACACCTCTGCAACGTTGGAGTCTATTTTGCACTGTCTTTCCTAACCGGGCATAGCCAAGCTCACCTAGGAAAAGACATTTTCCATGGAACCTTGCTTTCTACAACCTCCTACACCTATCCTATATAAAATCATGGAGCTTAGCCTCATTCCCATGGACTATACACCAGGTATAGTGGAAAACAGAGGTCTAAGACTCCATGGAAAACAGTCTACTAAAACTGATAAGCAATAAAGAGAACAAAACCTACTAGAACAAAGCTTGGGAATGATGAAACAACCAATCTAAAAACTACACAAAGCTTGTAAGATGAATGCCACATGTGCTATACTCTGTTCAATACCATAAATTCATCATTAACTCAGTAAAAGAATAAAAAAATAGAAAAATTGCAAGAACTTCGATGGTTTCTCTTAACACAGTAAACTCCAGCTAATACAATGCTTTTTCCAACCCTAAATCTAGTTTTAGGATCCTCTTTTAAAGGTTCCTAGGTGGTTATAGCTTTCCTTGGTCGGATTTAACCACCATCAAAGGCCAAAATTTCTTAAAAGCAACATTTTGGGCTTTGTTTCAAACTCCTAGTGGAACCTAGTGAAACAAACAAAGAAACTCATTCAATCTACCCTATGCTACTAATAAAAATTTATTCTATCATCTTTCATTAACATCACCAACACAAAATTAAATGGTCAAAATGACCTTGAAACACAAAATTGCTTGCTAAGCTTTGAAAATTTGCTTAGTGTTACTTGATGTTGCCTAGGTGCTCCTGCACCATTCTCCCCCTCTCAGCCCAAACACTAAGGAATGGAAGGAGAGATCAAGGATAGGTCAATGCCCTACTTTTTGAAGCCAACTTCATCTACCCAAGTAGCCTTAGATTCATGCTTGGTCTTCCACTTGATGAGGTGTTCCATGTACCCCTTGTGTCTTGTGGCCTTCTTCACCCTTGATTCCAAGATCTTCTCTACCTGAGGCTTGTCCTGAGTAGGTAAGGACATGTTACTGATGTCCTTGAAGATCTCCTTACTGTCCTGATCCAAATCCTTGACTGTCCCCTTATACTTGATCAAATCAGCAACATTGAACACTGGTGAGATTCCTAGATCAGTAGGTAACTCCACCTTGTATGCATTTTTGCCATACTTGGCCAATATTTTGCATGGAACCACTCTCTTCATCTGCAACTTGGTTGACATTCCCTTTTGAAACCTTGATTTGTTAAGGTGTACCATAACATAGTCCCCTACTTGAAATTGCACATCTTTCCTTGGCATATCTGCCTTCTCCTTCACTTTGTGTGTAGCCTCAGTGACTGTCCTCTTGACCTGCTCCTGAATCTCCTTCATGGTCTAACTAAAATCTTCTGCATGGCCACTCCTATGTCCATAGCTCCAAGATCCCTGAGCTCACAAATGCCTCTTGGGTGCATCCCATACACAACTTCAAATGGACTCTTCCCTGTGGTTTGGTTTACACTATCATTATAGGCATACTCAGCTTGGGAAGTAACCATATCCCATTTCTGTCCATATTCTTTAGTTAATCACCTCAAAAGATTACCAAGCACCCTATTAACCACCTCTATTTGACCATCGGTCTGAGGATGGTAAGCTGATCCAAAAGACAAGTTGGTACCCAATCTGCTCCATAGAGTCTTCCAAAAATGACTCATGAACTTCACATCTCTGTCAGAAACAATGCTTAAAGGCAAGCCATGGATTCTTACAACCTCCTTGAAGAAAAGGTGAGCTATGTAGCTAGCATCATGAGTAGTTTTGCAAGGGATAAAATGACTCATCTTGCTAAATCTGTCCACTACTACATAAACACTGTCAAGACCAGTTTTGGTCTTAGGAAGGCCTACCACAAAATCCATGCTCACACACTCACATGATCTGTTAGGAATGGGCAGGGGTTGATACAAACTAGCATTACTAGCTCCTCCCTTAGCTTTCATACACACAACACATTGTTCCACATACTTTCTAACATCTCTTGCCAACTTAGGCCAATAATAAAATCTTTGCACTAGTTCTAAAGTCTTATTAATGCCAAAATTTCCACTAAGACTGCCATTATGCTTTTCCTGAATCAGATTTTCCCTCATTGAACCTCTTGGAACACATAACTGATTTCCCTTAAACAATAACCCATTTTGCAAAGTATATTCAGAGTATTGGCTATGGAAATGGTTCTCAAAGTTAGAACATACCTTATAGACCTCTAAAAAGTCTTCATCTTCTCCATATAGATCCTTGAAACTCTCTATGCCAATGCTCTTGATCTGTATCTCTTGGACTGTCAACAATATCCTGCTCAATGCATCTGCCACTTTGTTTAGCTATCCCTTCTTGTGCTTGATGGTGAAGGTAAAAGCTTGGATGTATTCCATCCATTTAAAATGCCTATTACTCAACTTCTCTTGAGTGTTGATAAAACTAAGTGCTTGATTATCAGTAAAGATTACAAACTCCTTGGGTAGAAGATAATGCCTCCACTTCCTAAGTGATTGAACCAAAGCATAAAGTTCTAAGTCATAGGTTGAATACTTCTTCTTTGCTTCATTGAGCTTCTCACTAAAGAAGGCTATAGGCCTGCCCTCTTGACTTAGCACTCCTCCTACTACCACTCCACTTGCATCACATTCCATAGTGAACAACTTGTCAAAACTAGGTAACAAGAGAATAGGTTGAGTTGCCACTACTTGTTTCAATTTCTCAAACCCTTTCTTAGCTTCTTGAGTCCACACAAACTTAGTTTTTATACCATCCTTGATTGTATCTAAGATTGGTGTACATATGCCACTAAAATTCCTTATGAATTTCCTATAAAATTGAGCTGATCCATGGAAACTCCTTACCTCTGTCCCTGTAGTTGGTGTAGGCCAGTTTAGGATAGCTTCCACCTTGATTGGATCCATCTTTAATGAGCCTTTGGATACTACAAAACCCAAGTAGACAAGCTCTTGCTTGAAGAACTCACACTTCTCTAGATTGATTGCCAACTTCTCCTCTTGCAACCTTCTAAGAACTTGCTCCACATGTTTCAAATGCTCTTCTGCTGTCTTGCTATATATGAGGATGTCATCAAGATACACTACCACAAATATCCCTATAAAGTCCTTGAGTACTTCATTCATGAATCTCATGAATGTGCTAGGGGCATTAGAGAGGCCAAATGGCATCACTCTCTACTCATATAACCCATCATTTGTCTTAAATGTTGTCTTCCACTCATCACCATCCTTAATTCTGATATGATGGTATCCACTTTTAAGATCCAACTTTGTGAAGAACTGAGCACCTCCAAGACAATCCATTAAATCTTCAATTCTAGGAATAGGAAACCTATACCTAATTGTGATTCTATTTATTTCTCTAGAATCAGTACAAAGTCTCCATTTACCTCCCTTCTTTGTTGCCAAAACCATTGGTTCTGTACATGGGTTGATGCTCTTTTGAATCAGTCCTTGATCCAACAATTCTTGCACTTGCCTAGCTACCTGCAAATTTTGATTTGGTGTGAGTTTGTATGCTGCTTTGTTAGGTAATGAGGCTCCAGGTATGAAGTCAATTTGATGACTTATGGCTCTCTTTGGTGGTAGAGTTGTAGGTGTACCATCACTGACTATACTCTTGTACCTATCAAGCAACTTTTGGATTGCTTCCGGTTGGACTGTCTTTTCAGCCTTGTCTTCCTCTTTAGGTTGTATCATAACCACATATCCTTCATTCCCTTGATGTAGGTTCTTAAGGAACTCTTTACCACTGCTCAACATGATGTTTGGTGTCTTTGACTGTCCTTCATCTTCTTCTAACAGTGACTGCAACTTAAATGTCTTCCCATCCTTCTTGAAAGAAATGGTGTTCTCTTTTCCATCATATATGGCACCTCTGTCATATTGCCATGGTTTTACCAATAGTATATGGCATGCATCCATGGGTAATACATCACAAACTAACTTGTCCTTGTATCCTCCAATGGAAAACTCCACCGTTACTCATTCACCAAAACACTCTGCCCTTTGTTCAACCATGTGACCTTGTAGGGGTTAGTATGAGGTACCTTTTCCAATTTTAGTTTCATTACTGCCTCCTCTGAGATTATGTTATCTGTTGAACCTGAATCTACTATGACCTTGCACACTTTTCCAAGTATCTTGCATCTTACTCTAAAAAGATCTCTCCTTTTTTTAGGTTCTTCCCTAACCGGTTGTCTGATCAAGACTCTGTTAAACATCAGATTCTCTCCTACCTAAGATTCAATATGACTGACCTCAAATGCCTTAGGACTCATGGTGTCCTCTTGTGCATAAGCCACTCTCTTTTCATTGCTTGATGAGGATGCTTTCTTCGGGCACCTATATGCAGGATGACCTATCTGATTACAATGATAACACTTCATGTTTGCAAAATAAGAATTGCTTTTTCTTGCTCCTCTTCCTCTGTTTGAACCTCCTTGAGGTCCTCTACCCCTATTGTATCCACCTCTGGAAGATGTTTCACCTCCATGCTCAGTAAGTTTAGATTCTCCTTGATTTCTTTGGTCACTGCCTCTACCTTGGTAGCCACCACGTTGTCCTCTTTGATCTCTTTGATCCCTACCTTTGCCTCTGCCCTTAGAAGCCTGATCTTGCTTCCTCTTGTTCCTTTCCTCAATCTTGTTAGCCAACTGATAACATTGGTGTACTGTCTTGGGAATTAGTAGAGCGATCTCCTCTTGAATGTTCCATTTCAAGCCATTAAGGTACCTAGCCACCTTGAGACTCTCATCCTCTGTCACATTAGATCTCATGCAAAGTTTTTGAAACTCCTCGGTGTAAGTGTTTACATCTTGGTCTTTCTGCCTTAGAATTTACCTCTTCTTGTGCAATTGAATCTCATAGTCATCTGGCATGTAGGCTTCCTTCACCTTAGCAACCATTCCTTTCCAAGTTGATATGGGTTGTTTTCCTTCTTTTTCCCTTTCTGTCTGAATGAACTTCCACCATGTCAAGGCTGATCCTCTCAATCTTGACTTAGCAACCTTCACCTTCTATGCTTCAGTGACTCCATCACACTCAAAATGATTTTCCATGCCTTCTATCCAATCCATGACTAGATCAACTTCCATCTTTCCACTAAAAAGTGGTATGCCTTCAAGTGATTTCCCACTCAAAGCTTTCAATGCCTTCAAGAAAGGCTCCTCCTTCAAAACAGGGTCAGGTTCAGGGGTCTTGTCTTCCTCTGCAACCTCTTTTTCCTTTGGGGTCGTTCCTTCAAATTGTGCACTCCTCATTGCTTGTTCAAGTTGGGCTATTCTTTCCCTCAATTGTTTATTGTCTTCCTCCTACTCTTCAACCATCTTGGCCAATTGTGCATTTGTCACCATGATGGTAGTATCACTTGACTCAACTTTTGACATATATTACTCTCTCCCAAATCTTTAACTTGCTCTGATACCAATCTGATAGGGCAGGGTTGGATGAGACAATCACAGTCCCATGCTCTAGGTCTCACCTTGGCAAAACCTTTGGTGTTACTCTCCACCTTCTTGAACCTATAGGTCCTAAGAATTTTTAGGTACCCCTAGTTCTTCTGGCCAACCCTTCTATCAATTGCATACACCTAACCAAGTCAAACTTGGTGCTTTTTCCTCCATTTTCCTCCTTGACCCTTAATCTTCCTAAAGGCCAACTAACTCTCCAAATCTCACTAACTTATTGCAGGGGTGTGTGGTATCCTCCAAGGCTTCAAAACCATCCCACTGTGGTTCTTGTTCAATCACAAGTCTTCATTCTTTCATCGCTACCACCAAAACCTAGTTTAGGGTTTAAGAAGGGCTAGTAGCCCTTGAGCCCCTATTAGGCCTCTTAGCTTGAGAGATAAAGCTATAACTCCTAACCTGCTAAGATTCATCAAAAAATTCTTTTAGTGACCTTGGTTCAATTGCCAACCTCTCAAGGAATTTTGGGGTTTTAGGCCTTCACAGGCCGTACATAGGCTCAACCCTATTTTTGTGGGAATTAGGGCTTTTTAGGCCTTTTCTTGGACACATAGTGAACTGTTTTCTTCTTTCAGCCACCAAATGGATTGGTGATGACTCTTGCCTCTTGCCAAGACTTTGTAAGGTCTCCTGCAATCACTACACACCCTGAGTTTCTAGTAAGTAGACACCCCTGCAACGTTGGAGTCTATTTTGCACTGTCTTTCCTAACTGGGCATAGCCAATCTCGCCTAGGAGAAGACCTTTTCCATGGAACCTTGCTTTCTACAACCTCCTACACCTATCCTATATACAAGCATGGAGCTTAGCCTCATTCCCATAGACTATACACTAGGTATAGTGGAAAACATAGGTCTAAGACTCCATGGAAAGCAGTCTACTAAAACTGATCAACAATAAAGAGAACAAAACCTACTAGAACAAAGCTTGGGAACAATGAAACAACCACTCTAAAAAATACACAAAGCTTGTAAGATGAATGCCACACATGCTATACTCTGTTCAATACCAAAAATTCATCATTAACTCAGTAAAAGAACAAAAAAATAGAAAAATTGCAAGAACTTCGATGGTTTCTCTTAACTTTGTAAACTCCAGCTAATACAATGCTTTTTCCAACCCTAAATCCAGTTCAAGGATCCTCTTTTAAAGGTTCCTAGGTGGTTACAGCTTTCCTTGGTTGGATTTAACCACCATCAAAGGCCAAAATTGCTTAAAAGCAACATTTTGGGCTTTGTTTCAAACTCCTAGTGGAACCTAGTGAAACAAACAAAGAAACTCATTCAATCTACCCTATGCTACTAATCAACCTTTATTCTATCATCTTTCATTAACATCACCAAAACAAAATTAAATGGTCAACATGACCTTGAAACACAAAATTGCTTGCTAAGCTTTGAAAATTTGCTTAGTGTTACTTGATGTTGCCTAGGTGCTCCTGCACCACTTTAGTAGCCACTTTATTTTTGAAATTTGTTATCAATTGAACAAAACTATCTTTGTACTCCTTAATCTTCATCATCTCAAGTAATGGAATAGACATCTTTACCTGAGACAAAGCCTGAGTGAAGTCAAAAGAAAATTTTTCCACTTTAACCATTTTCTTTTTCTTTGGCGTTTCTCCTTTGTCTTCTTCCTTTTCTCCTTTACTTGGCTGATCAGGGCTTTGCATTTCTTTGTGTAATTCATTCACTTCCTCCTTTTGGACAAGCATCTGTTCATTTTTATCATGCTGTTTATTTTCTATCCTTTTCACGGTTCCTTGTGTCGCCTTTTCTTTCATAAAAGCACCCCTGGGGACACCTTCCTTCTCATTTACAGTCCTATTTCTCAACCAGTACTTACTCTTCGCTTCTTCAACTGCAGCAACAATTAATCTTTCTATCTCTTCTTCAGTAAGCTTTCTCATACTACATTGAGTAGGAATTTCAATAGAATGTTGCTCTGTATAATCTTCTTCAAAGTCAGAAAGGATCTACTGTTCATCCATGTGGATATTGTATTTCTGATTTGAAACATCATACTCATAACCTTCATCCTCCGAAGATGAGTACCTTTCTTCCACATGGTGAAAAGTTTTCAAAGTCAAATAGACTTTGTGATCTTCTCCATTGTTCATCAACATTCCTTCTTCTTGCATTCTTTGGGCTACAACACAATAATCTGAGGAATGTGGCTTATCACAAGCTTCACGGAAGTAATTGTTACTTACCATATAGGTTCCCTTTTGCTTCAATGGATCAGGAGTTTCTTTGTTTCTAGGCCTATCTATTTTAGGTTTTCCATCCTTTTAGTTTGTATTATATGGCATGTCATGTAACCTTGGCCTTTCATTTCTGTATGTGTTCTGTTTGTATTGATAATTATTTGTTTGCTGGGGAGACCTATGATTTTCTCTTTTATCAATTATCCCAACAACCCCCCTATTGTTTTCAATTGTTAATGCTATCTTCTGAGCTTCAGCCAAGTCTCTTGGGAACCTATTTCTCAGTTCATATCTTGTTTTAGGATCGAAGGCATTCAGGTAAACACTCAATGCTACAGAATCTGGAAACTTTGATCCATGAGGTATTCTATTTTGCAGTTTATTGAATCTTCGATTGAAATCATAAATTGAGTCATTCTGATTTTTCTGAATTCACATCAATTCATGAAGAGCAGCATCAGGTGCACTTTGATTCCCATATTGCTTGAGGAATCGATCCTGAAATATTTGGAGGGAATCAATAGAAGCAGTTGTTAGGCTGTTGAACCAATCTCTGGCTTCTTTAGTAAGCGACATCATGAATAACCTCATATGTAAGTCTTCATAGGGTACATCCAAATCTTGAATGAAGGCATTGAAACTCCTTAAATGGTCTTCAACAGAAATTGCACTACTCCCTATAAACTTAGGCACCAAACCTCTCCAACTGCCATCCATAGGGTAAGGGTATAATTGAAACCCTGCTAAATCAAACTGTCTGATCATCATTATATACTGATGAGGCAGAGGGTTGGGTGGATACTGATATTGGTGCATCAGATTATTGAATTGTGTATGATGTTGTTATACATAATGCTGATTATGAGGTGGCTAAACATTTGTATATTGTGTGGGATTATGGGGTGGATGATTTGGCTATCTGTGTTGATTCCCTATTTGATGATGAGGAACCTTTGGTGGATCAGAAGGCCCTGCACCATGATTACCCTGCTTATGAGGTGGCACATACCTTGGGGGGCAACCAGCTGTTTGAGCAGTGTTCTAAGCATCCTGTGATTCAAATTCTTTCATTGCTTGTATCATCTGGGCTTATTCCTGCTCCTCCCTCTCCTTTTTCCTACATTCAAACCATGCTTTGAATTCCTCATAAGTCAAAGATTCATAATCATCTTGAGGAATCGTATTCTCATTGATATGATTTTGATTATTTTCCATTCTTTGTTCACATTCCTGTTGATATCTGAGTCCTCTTGCTTCAAGTCTAGCATCAAACTCAGCTTGTTTTTGAGGATCATGAAAAGGATTTCTTTGATCTTCTGGGGTACAAGGTTCTGGACTTGAATTATCTATCCATGTATCATAACAGTTATATGTTTCACCATGTGGTATTGATGATTTGTCTTTGTTCGTCATGCACATGTCTTCATTTATCCCTTTTCCCTTATCAACCTTGTCATCCCTATGTGTCCACCTATTGTTGCCAGTAGAAGCTCCAGTATGACCTCCCCTGTATTGAGATCTTCTTTCATTCATGTTTGAACAACTGTAATGTTTCTGTTAGAGTCGCCACTCACTTTTCTCAAAGTGAGAAAGTACTTGATGTTTCTTATTCCTGGTAGAGTCTGTACAAAGTTCCTGACTCTATGATTAAGGCCTTGATTCTGAATGTATCCCCAGTAGAGTCACCAATTTGTTAGCTCTCAAAAATGTAGGCGGAATGCCTCAAGAGGATGCCAATCTCTTGATACGCTTTAGGGTAACAGACAAGGTCAAAAGCTTTCAACCTTCTACTCTTTAGGTGCTACTAGACCCAGGCAGGTGTACCTATCTAAATGAAGCAAGCTTGACTTATGATTATCCTTATTACATTGATTTGTCCACAATGGCAGATGGAAGTGAACAAATGAAATCAAACTTGGTACAAATAGCAATAGCGATCTTCTAATCTAAAACCTAAAGTGTTGAATTAATAGATGTAAAGAAACTAAATGAATCCAAATGATGAAAATGCAGAGACCAATGCCTTATTGGGTATGCAGAGTTGAATGAAACAGAAGGAGGCAACTTATTTTGGCAGAAACTCAAATTGTCGGCATATGATCCGTTTATAACTTGTATAAACATGCATGATTATGACTACTGAGCTCTACTTTAATAATCTAGATGAATTTCCCTGATTACTATGATTAACTAAGAGGATTTAATCTCTCCTTGAAAGAACCAATCAATTAATCACACATATACAACAAATGTGTACTGATAAACTAAAAATAAACTTGTTATATCAATTTAAACAACCAGAAAGAATCAACTTGGAGACAACTTAGCAATACTTTGCAATAAACTCAACAAACAACTGACACCAAAAATAAACCACCACAACAACTAATTTTCATTGAAATTGCCATTTGAAAACATGCATCATAGTCTCTGATATGAGAACTTTATTCTACTGTATCCATTCCTAATCTACCTACTGTATCTATTCTACAAATCTCCTCTTTCATTTACAATCGGGAATGCATATATATATATCAGCATTTGAACAGATACATCGCTTCATATTCATGTCGGCCAACCATAGAATTCAGGCTCATTTCATGTCAGCCACAATGACAAAGTTTTTGTTAATCATTACTGAAACAGTCGCCAAGACAACCCTACAAGTATGTCGAAGGAAATTATATCTCTCGTCATCCTGTGTTTTATTTTCTTTATCCATGACCCTCTACCATTGGGGAGAAATCATATTGAATACCTTATGTCACGCCGAGAGCTCATATGTTATGTTCTTTCCAATCACTGAGACACAAGCAATTTTTCTATCGAAATGTGCCTCCTCACTTCATCCGCTTCACTGTAACTTTATGATATCAGGGAGACCTCTCGTAGAGAATATCATGTCATCACAAAACACCTTGAGCTCACTTTAGATCGTCAAGACAATATCGAGTCGGGAAGAGGCTTGGTAGATTATCCCATGCCTTACCGAAGGTTCACACTTTGTTGCCAGGACATAATCACTTTCATACCAATAGAGACCTTTTGTGTAATGTTGGCGAGACTGAAGGTCACTCACCGAGACCTCACACCGATATCGCTTAGTCCGGCCAAAGTGAATCCTCAAATTCTATTCAATGAGACTCCTCCCGATAACCCTTTGATAAAAACCATATGTCGGCAAGACCCAACAAAGTTGTTGAGACATCACTCTGAATATCACCAACTCCTACCGAAATAACCTTTTTCCCAATTCAGTGAGACACCTTAGAATCGTTAAGACATTTCATCGAAGCAAAAAAATTTTCCGATAAGACATTCAGTGCATCGGTCAGTGAGAAAAACCATCCTCGGTGAGACCACATACTGAATACAACACTCATGCCGATATGTTCCTTCTCTGTCACCGAAACAACATATATGTCTTGCTGAATGGTGAATGCACATGACTTGTGATCCCTGTGACATCAAATGAGTCTTGCCAATAGGCAACACAGAATTATACAAGCAGAAATACAATATGGATCGGGAAACCTTGGAAAATTATGAATGTGAACAATATGTAAAATCAACAGACTTTTACAGTTCCAACAGTACAAAAGGGAAATTTGTGTAAGGGGTGAAAATTCACTCCTATACAACAACATTTTGTGGAAAATTTTGTTGGGTAATGATGCCTTTTGGACTACAAAATTCATGTGCAACATATCAATGAGCTATGACATTGATATTTCATGATTACATACATGAGATCTTCAAAGACTATGTTGATGACATTCTAGCCAAATATTTAACTCAACAAGACAATGTGAATATCCTTCAAAATATCTTTGAGCGAATGCAAAATAAAACATGAGATTGAATCTGAAAAAGTGTGTCTTTGGTGTAGATAGTGGATTTTTTTTAGGTTTTATCGTATCTCATAGAGGCATTGAGGTGGACATAAAGAAAATTGATGTTATAGTTAACATGCCACCTCCTAGAAACATTTCTCAATTGTGTACTTTACAAGGAAGAATTTAGGTTATTTGTCATTTTGTAGCATAACTTGTGGATTGAACATTACCATTTACACGTATCTCCTCAAGAAAGATGTGCACTTTAATTGGAATGAGGATTATAAACAATATTTAAGAGTTTGAAAGATTATCTTGCCACTCCACCTGTTTTACAACCCACTATGCAAAACAAACCATTTATCCTTTATACATCAACATCAACCCATACTCTCATAGCATTGTTGGCCCAACAAGATGAAAATGGTAAGGAAAATCATGTTTATTACATTAGTCGAACCTTGATCAATTACGAGACATGATACACAATTATAAAAAACCAATGTTTGGCTCTTGTATTCACTACTAGTAAATTGAGACATTATTTACTGAATGTTGAAATACATGTGATGACGGAATTTGATCCTTTAAAACATCTCTTTGTTAAAAAATATTTATCAAGATGCTTAGCTAAATTGGTTATGTTGTTAGCGGAGTTTTACCTTAAGTTTGTTTCACAAAAAAGCAATTAAAGGACAAGCCTTAACTGACAACTTAGTGGATGCTCCCTCTCCCCTGACATTACCTAATACAAAAGCATTTCCTGATGAGAATGTGTTGACTATTTAGAAAGATGAAGAAACATGGGAATTATACTTTGAAATCTCAGAGTGTAGAATAGGCTTTAACACTAGGGTTGAAATAGTCTCGCCCATAGGTAAGCCTATTCCCTTATCCTATCGCTTAAACTTCCTATGCACAAAAAAAACAACAGAATATGAATCATTAATTGCTGAATTACATGTCGTTTTAACTCTGGGAGCTCAAGATATTAAGATCTTCAGTGATTTACAATTATTCATTAAGAAAAACATGACAATTATCGAAATACAAGGATCTCACAATGACTTTGTTAGAGAAGTTTGAGTCATTTACCATTGATAACATCCCATGAAAGGATAATCAACATGTGGATGCAATGGCAAGTGCAACTTCTCTTATATCCCCTCAAGATCCTTCAAAAGATTTCACATTTATTGTCCATACAATTATGAACCCATCAATAGAATCTAAATCCGAAGAAGTATTATCAACAACCATGGAAAAATCTAGTGAATGGTATACATTGATATTTAATTATTAAAAATAAGGTACCTTTCCTAAGCTGACAACTAAAAATACTCAAGACCACCTTTGCAAACTCACATCTAAATATATAATTATTGCTGATGTGCTATGTCAAAGATCCTTTAACGTTCTTTTAATTTTATGCCTTAAAGAATATGAAATCCCTATAACACTTGAAGAAGCCCATGCAAGTGCTTGTGGAGGTCATTTTGGAGGAAGATCATTAGTTCAAAAAGTAGTCTACATAGGATATTATTGGAGACATATGGAAAAATATTGCTTCAAATATGTTAATAAATTTCACAAATGTCAAGAACATAGCAATTTGATTCATTCTCCCACTTTTGAGCTTCGTTCCCAAGTTTCTATTTGGCGATTCTCAGTATGGGGATTGGATCTCATTGGAAAAATCTCACATCCTTCTTCTGCTGCATACCTTAATAATTACTAAAATAGATTAATTCAAAAAATTGGTGGAAGCTATCCCCCTTCGTTCAACAATTGCAGATGTAATATGTTGTTTTATATTGGAGAACATTATTGCTCGCTTTGGAATTCCTTTCGTATTGGTTTCAGAAAATGGGACACCATTTAAGAATAATGACATGAAGAGGTTCTTAGAAATTTTTAACATTTAGCATCATTTCTCAACACCCTACTACTCACAATCCAATGGACAAGTTTAATCAAATAATAGAATTCTTGAACAAATACTATGGAAAATAGTAAACAAACACAATAAGGACTGGCACACATGGTTGAAATATGCATTATGGGCTTACCATACTAGTATAAAAAATCCCATTGGGAATACTCCTTATAACCTTGTCTATGGTACCAAGGTGATAATGCCCTTAGACTATTAGAGATTCTATCATTATGAATCAATCTACAAGGACTTATTCATGACAATACTTATAAGGAAAATTAGCTTGAAATGCTCAAGATGAACAGTGCGTTAATGCTCTTGAGCATCTCCAAGCTTATTGTAGAAAATTGCAACATAGTTACAATGACCATGTCATCCCTCATTTATTCAATAAAGGTGATTTGGTGTTATTTGAAATCAATGTATCGTCAATGCCGCCCCGACTAAAAAAGGAAAATTCAGTCCTAATTGGTTAGGACCTTATATAATTAATGAAAGCTATGGGTCTGAAGAATATACGTTAACAGAAAGGGATGGTACACCTCTTAAAGAACCTATTAATGCCACACATTTATGTTGGTACTATGACTAATCTTCTTGAATAGTGTGAATAATAAAGTAGTTGTGTTAGAGTTAGTAGATGAAATTCTATATGCTCTCACATTGCTTCATTCTTGGAAAACAATTATTTGTGTTTCTTGAGCACTAAAGTAATTATTTAAATTGATTTTAGGTGTTACTTTAGGTTTCATACTATTCAAGATATTCTTGTATGCTGTGTTAGATTATATCCTTATATGCATTTGATGTTATGAAATTAGATCATAAGTTCATTTAATTTAACATAACATACTCAATCGCAGTGTTGCATCTAAGAGAAAATAAAATAATTTAATTAGATCACATAAAGCATGTTAAAACATGGAGACATTTATTAAAGAGTCTTAAAAATATTATCTGATAAATCACATTGGAAAATTTAACATAAAACACATAAGCATAGATAATCAAACATCAAATGATAATATATATATATATATATATATATATATATATATCAAAGTTGTACATGTCATCAAATATACAACACTAGGGTGGCCTATGGCTACTAGATCCCTCGATATCTGGTGATCACATCTATTTAGATACAACTCGTTGAGAGACCATAGTATGCGATCATGACTATGAAGTGATAAGAGCATCCAAAGCATAATTTAGACCATGTGCTCATCCAACAGCCGTGGTCTCCCATCCAACGGCCTCTAGACGTTCTCACTATGTATGTTCTTTGTCTTCCTATAGCCTAGCTACCTCTACATGGAGTCTCTCAACCTCTACTAGATCTTGAGATGACTGAATCTCCTCATAGGTAGCCTTGACTCGATCAACATGACTCATCACAAACTCATATGCTTCCTTAAGTCTGATATAAGGCTCAAATAGCTCTAGGTCCCACTCCACAATCGGTGGGGATAGATAGTTTGTACTGTTATCCTAGTCAAAGACTGATGGAAGCACTATCTCTATAGCTACATATCGATAGAGATCATGTAAATCTCTCACAACCCCTGCAAGATAGAAATCATAAATATAATTAGAACACATCATTATATATATAGACGTAAAATTAAAGCAATAAGTATAAACATAAGCATGAACATAACAGTAAATAAAATGTCATCACCTAGATCTCTAACTGACTGTGTATAGATAGCCTTTTCCTATGTAGGATGCATGTAGGATGTGCTAGCCTCTCCATGATTGTAGGTGTTGGTGCATGTTGTGGATGCCAACTATGATCGAGTGACAAAAGTGGGAGTTGGCTCTCTCCACTCATGGCCAACTAGATCCTCATCCATTGTATCATGACCCTTGCTCATTAGCTACTCCTCATCTTTGCTCTCATCCTCCTCCCCATCATAATCAGGGTCTACATCCTCATCGTAGTCCTTATCTATCTCATATATGAATAGGTCTACAACTTTGAGCATTGTCTCCTCAGCTCTCTCCTCCTTGTCCCTTTGATCTAGAAGTGGTCTTGCAAAGCCTATAAGCTCATTGATCAAGAATATAAGAGTTGGTCATGCTATTTCCCACCACTCCTTGTAAGTATTTGTGGCATCAACATCATCAATGTTGAAGATTGGGGCATATCATGATCATCATCGTTTGAGTCATTGTAGATGACATCATTAGAGATGAATCATCTTATATCTTCGAGCCTCTAAGAACTCCACACTTATCGGCTATAGAAGGGTCATCCTACTGGTGGTACCTATATTTTCCAGAGCTATCACATCACACAATCATAGTAGAATGGTCTTACTATGTAGTCATTTATGTCCAGTAGAAATCTATCCATCTACATCCTCCTCAATTTTTAGGTCTCATTTGACCACTATGGTATTAGTTGGTATGGTCTCCACAAGATCTCCTCCTGATCTAGTTTGTGGAATCTAACCTTCCAAAAGTGTAAATCCCTGTACTGCCATGAATTTATCAGTGGATAACTGAATGCACATGGATACCCTAGGGTTAATATAGATGGGAACCTTATTGGCCTAGTGCATGTGATATGCTCTAGGCACCACACCTGCAGTAGCGTACAATGCACCATACTATCAACCTCATGGTATGAAAACCACCCTAGATCATAATACAAATGTGCAAGGATGCTTCAACCCCAGGAATATATGGTCCTCTATTGCGCCATCCATCATATCATGTGGACTAGTCCTCCATCTAGATGTGCTCCCTGACCATCAAGGATGAGTACTAGAGCCACTATGCCAACCATGATTTGTATCATTTAAGTGATGCTCGCGAGTGGAGTAGCCATGAAAACTCAATGCACAGCCCCACGATCTCATCTCGAATCAGGCCTCCAAGGGAGAACTATATATCATATTTCATCTCACAAAATGACCGATCCCCTGCAAAATGGACTCTCTCACCTCAAATAAAAACTTGAAGAATGTGGTGTACATCCTCTAGGGTGATTGTCATCTCGTCTATAGGAAGATGAAATGTATAGGTGTCTAAATCCCACCTCTTAGCTAGTGCCATCAACATAGCATCATGGTACCTCATGGGAGGCATAAGGTACAACCAGTATAATCTAGTGCTCTATAATATCTATGTGTCCACCTTTGATAATGTCGAGAATAGGTCTCATAGGGGAAAAAACTATCTACTGCTAAGACACTGTCATGACCGAGGTGAAATCTAACAAAAAAGAAAAAATATTTCCTATAAGCATTCTAAATTTTTAAATATACACATCATCAATAAAAAAATAGTATACTAAAGTTGTTCTAGTGTACTTTTCTAAGGGTCCTAGAAACTTTAGTTCCCTTTTGGGACATGTCACAAAGAAATGAGACACTTTGCGACAAAGTGGGACACTTCACGACAAAAGGGGACACTTTCCAAAAAAAAGGGGACACTTGGTGAAAAAAAGGGACGCTTTGTGAACTTTTTTTCCAGGGTCTGAAATCAACCTAGAAATGCATAAAAAGATAAAATAAATGTGTAAGGACAAAGCTAAGGTATAGAAAAATCAACTCACTTGATGTTGCAGCTCGCCTGGGGCGACCTCCTCCTACAAGACCTCAATTCTTGGAGGCACGTACTCTCGTAGGCTCAGAATCTTCAATTAATCTTCAACAAATTTAAGCTGCAAGAAGGTAAAAGAGAAAATTAGTTCAAGTTACTTCACTTTTTTCTCTTATATATGTTAAAACTAGGTTTTTACTATATTAGGGTTTAAAGTACATTTTCATTCAAACTAGCATACTGGGGGGTAGAGAACTCCATTTTCAACACCATTTGTTGCATTGGAATCATGATTATGCTCCCATCCTCATTATATGTCTATCATTATGTGGTATGGTACTTGGAAATATCCTATGGTATGAATTATCTCATTCGATGCAGTTAGACTACTACCTTGATTCCACCTCTATAAAGCAAGGGGAATCAAGGGGGGCATACATCTACCCTAAAATTTTATTTCTAAAAGAAGTTAGATAAGAGAATTTTTGAATGACTAACAAATTCGTGTTGCAGGATGCAGTTTCTAACATTGTGGTTTTGTAGATAGCTATAGTGGGGGCTTCATTCTTCTGTGTTGTGAATGAACTTACATAAGTATCCTTTTATGAAATGAAGTTTATTGTTTGGATTCCTTTAGCTTACATATGCACATAGAATCATATGGGCACTAAAGTGGGGGCTAAATGTAGTGTAGAAAATTGTACACTCTTGAAAATGGTACAATTTCACACTTAATTTGGACCTATTTTAGCACCCTTGCATTAAATACCCTTTCAAATCATCATTAATATGCCCCTAAGACCCTTTATTTCAGATGCCAAGGCTTATTTCAACTAAATTCCTGACAAAATCATCAAAAAGATTAAAATTTTTAACAACCCATCCTAAAAAACTAGGGTGGGACTCATACACCACCTTGGGCATATGAGTCCCCTTAGGTGGGAACCATACACAAAAAGTGGCATATGAGTCCCATTTGGCCCCTTTTTAGGGTTTCAATAGGAAATTCAAGTTTTTAATTCATATTTTTGGTTGATGTCAACTTTTGAGATCTAAATAATGGTAAATTAGGTGTATTTCCAATATAAACAAGCTTCTAAGTCATTATTTTCAATCTAAAAAAGCAATTTCAAGATTTAAGTATTCACAAGAGAATTCAAGAGAAGGTAACAAGAAAAGTTGAAGTCTCGAAGCAGCCTTATTGTGTTTTTGTAGGTCTTCAAGGTCACTTTCATTCAAATCTAGCATTGTGAATGATTGATTATGGTTTCCTATGGTGAATCATGATGGAGTCTAGGTTTAGCCATCAAGCCAAGCCTAATGACTTGCTTCCTAAGTGATTCCATCCTCCATTATCATTCTACATTCAACCTAAGGAAGGTACATGCATTATTAGGGATCATTTGGGTGATTAGGGATCTCTCAAAGTGAGTCATTCATCTTCATGCTTCATTTATGCATCTCATTTTAACACATTAGCATAGGGTTGCATTCCATTTCAGATTTCCTAATCTTAGACACACTTAAGGTTAGGATTTATGTTCACATTCACATTCAAGATCCATTATTTCCATCAAGGTTTAATTTTTGGACTAGGGGTTTGACTGAGGTAAACCCCCATAAGCAAATCAACACTATATTCTATTTTGTAGGTCTATTTATAGGTTTAGATCCAGAAATCAGTTGGGGAAGGAACAACAAAGATTGGAGTAGAGATCTATACTTTGAATTTCTGAAATAGCAGAATGGGACTGATACACTAGAAGTGGCGTATGAGTCCCACTATAGGAATTTTTTCTAGATTTATGAAGATTTTGAGTCTACACTGCTAGATTCTTGTTCCAGTCCAAAGACCCTAGACTGGGACTGGTAAACTAAAAGCGACATATGATTCCTAGTGTGCCATAAATCCAACTTTTTCAACATTTCAGATCTTGTTTCATGCCTCTACAATTTCTAGGTGAACATTTCTGGTTACTTAGCTTTCTTTTTTGATTTACATGCATTTCTAGGCTATTTAGTACATTTTGCATTGCATTAGGTTTAAACATTAGGTCTTGCATTTAATTAGTCTTTCCAAGCCCTAGCTTGGTGGTGAACCCCTCTTTAGTTTCTAATTAGACCCTAGGACACCCCATTGTAAGATCTCACTCTTACTTCATCCCTGGATTGAGATCTCTAGGGTTTCCTTGAATGAGAATGAAGAAGATTGTTGTTTTATGTCCTAAACCATAAGAAATGAAAATTTTACACCTTTCAGTGATACCATAGATGTACTGGGGTATGTGTAGGATCATCATAGAAAAAATAGGCCCTTAAGTGGCGAAAAAATTAGAAAAATCAGAGTTAGACAACTTGACGTAAAAAATTGAATAAGTTATCTATATTATTTCAAAAATATGTAAGAATAAAATCTATAAAAAATTGAATGTAGTTTCTAAACTACTTGGTTTATTTTAAAAAAATAAAAATCTATTTGGTGAAAATTTGAAATTTCAATGTAGTAGTACTTAAATTTCAAGGAAAAAAAAGAAGTAGGTGTCTGTTTGACCACCCTAACCACAATAAAATGATAAATTTTTTTATAATATTTTAGATATGAGTAGAGTAATCATGTCTTGATGTGATGCATATTATTTTATAATTTTTTCCAAGTAAATAATTAATTATGAATTTTTTATTACAACTTTTAAAAATATAAAAACTCATATTTCTAACCACCTTAACTTGGTCAAAACTTCATGAAATTCAATTTTTCTTTTTTTAATCCTATAGTATGTGAAGCATAGAATGTGACACATGTTTTAGATTCAAAAAATGTGATACCGTTTGAAAGCTATAGATGTTTTTCAATCAACCTATCAATTAAGACTTTAGTCGTAATTCAATTAGAAAATTAATAATAATTATTTATTAAATTCAAACTAAAGCATAATTTATATTGGTTGAAAGTTGAGAATCTCCTTTAAAAACCCTTTTTGTTTCATCAATTCAAGTAAAAAAAATGTCGTTAGCCACATACCCTACACATACCCATCATATCACCACTTTTTATCCCATCATGATCCTACACATACCCAAGTTCTTTGATGGAATGTAGGTTTCCCAAATTAGTAGCATGCAATAGAAAAATGATCATTTGAAAGGCCTTAAAATTATGAATGAAGGAGTTGATTTATAGAGCAAGAGAGGGCCTGCATATGAACTATGAAGATTCAATCTCAATGGATGGTTGAAATTGAATGAGAGAAAGTGGAGAATCTTCATTAGCTAAGAAAATTCATGTGGTTTACAAATGGGTGAGGATAATTATCTCATATTTTTTTAATTTATTTTAGATAAATAGGTGTGCATGGCATAAAAATAGAGATGGAATAATGAGGGGGTTATAAAGGAATCTTGATTGGGTATTTTAAATAATGGATATTTAGTTTATTTGGTGATGGATAAATGAATAATAGTTCTAATTTTAATAATTTAATGTAAATTAAATTTATTGATGATGCAAGGACTTCTAGAGGTCATAAATTTTGACTTACGAGTATGTTTGAGTTGAAATTTTATGTGGAGAAGCATCTCAGAGAGTTGAATCCAATTCAAACCAAATTTATTCACCTAAATCATGTATTGATACTTTTTGGACCCAAATTCCTTCATCTAAGGCCTCAAATTAGACTTTTAGTTTTTTTTTGAGAATTTCTCAATTTGTAATTTTTAGTTATTTTTATTCCCTACTTTTAATTAGATTATGAACTTTGAAAAATAGTGTCAATTGTATTAGATTTGAATAAATAGTAACTTTTTGTAGCCATGAAGATAAGAATGAAAAATTACCATAAATGTAAAATTAAAATTTTGCAAAAATATGCCAAAAAGATAATTTTTGGATGGTAGCTATAAGAGGTTTTATTTTCAATTATAAAAGAAAAATGGAAGGAGAATAATGAAGGAAAGTTAATTCATTTATTTGTGCTTTTGTGCTTTTCTATTCCCATATTAATGTTGAATATTACATGCTATGAATTGATGATGCAACCAATTCATGACATAATATTCAACATTAATGTGGAAACAAAAAACATAGAAGCACACAAAAACAAATTAATTTTCCTTCATTATTCTCTTTCCATTCTGCTTCTACAACTAAAAATAAAACCTATTATAGAAACAATCCATAAATATTATAGTTTTCATCAGATGTAGGAGAAAGTCTCATGATGAGAAGAGTGATGGTAATCCTAGGGAAAGAAAAATAAATTGATAAAAAATTTGATGGTTCGGGTATGTATAGGATCATGATGGGCCAAAAAGTGGCAATATGTAAGTGATATGATGGCCCATGCGGCTAACGACTTTTTTTTAACCCAAAATTGATGAAACAAAAGGGTTTTGAAAGGAGATTCTTAGCTTTCCAACAATATAAATTATGCTTTACTTTGAATTTAATAAATAATTATTATTCATTTTCTATTTGAATTATGACTAAAATCCGATTGATAGGGTAATTGAAAACATCTATAACTTTCAAATGGTATCACATTTTTTGAATCTGAAACATGCGCCATGTTCTATGCTTCGCATACTATAGGATTAAAAAAAAAATGAATTTCATGAAGTTTTGACCAAGTTAAGGTTGTCAGACATATGAGTTTTTATATTTTTTAAAAGTTGTAGTAAAAAAATCATAATTAATTATTTACTTGGAAAAAAATTACAAAAAAAATGCATCACATTGGGACATGAGTCCTCTACTTATATCTAAAATCTTATAAAAAAATATTATCATTTTATTGTGGTTAGGGTGGTCAGACAAACACCTACTTCTTATTTTTTCCCCAAAATTTAAGTACTACTGCATTGAAATTTCAAAATTTTACCAAATAGATTTTTTATTTTTTTAAATAAACCTAGTAGTTTAGAAACTACATGTATTTAATTTTCTATAGATTCTATTCTTACATATTTTTGAAATAATATAGATAATTTATTTAAATTTTTATGTCAAGTTGCCTAACTATGATTTGTTTGAATATTTTGCCAGTTAAGGGCCTATTTTCTCTATGATGATCCTGCACATACCCATTCATGGATTTGAACCAATATTTTTCAAACTAGATGCACTTCAAGAGGAAAGATATGTCAAGTTATCGTTGATGGAGGTAGTTGCAAGAACATAATTTCTAGGGAAATCCTAGACAAATTGAACTTATACTATAAAAATAATCCCTATCCCTACTATATTGCATGGTTTAAAAAGGGAAATGAAGTCACTATTGATAAAATATGTTTAAATAAGTAAATAGGATAGGAAAGATCTATAAGGATGAAATATGTTATGGTGTCATTCCAATGGATACATGTCATTTATTATTAGGAAGGCTATGATAGTGTGATAGGAAAGTTATGCATGATAGAGAGAAAAACACATACACCTTTTGGAAGAATGGATCTAAAGTAACTTTGTTATCCCTTAAGGATGAAGAAAAATGTGGGACCTTGCATTCTGAAAGATGACTTGTCAAAGAAATGAAGGTAACAAGGTGTTGTTATGCATTGGTAGTGCAAAGAGGAGAAGGGGAAGGTATGTCAATACCACCAAAAGCAACAAAAGTACTAAGAGAGTTTGTTGATGTTGTGCCAAAAGAGTTGCCTGATCATCTACCACCAAAGAGAGATATTCAACATCATATTGATTTTATTCCAAAAGAAACTTTACCTAATCAAGTGGCTCATAGGATGAGTCTGAAAAAACATACAGAGTTGAATAAATAAGTGTTAGAACTTATAAGGAAAGGTTTGGTGAGAGAGCATGAGCCCATGTGATGTTTCTGTATTGTTAACTCCAAAGAAGGATGACACATGGAGGATGTGCATAGATAGAAGAGAAATTTAAAATTACCATCAAGTATTAGTTTCCTATACCTCATCTAGATGATATGATAAATGTGCTTACAAGGGCCACATATTTTAGCAAGATTGACCTACGAAGTGGTTATCACCAAATCCAAATTTGAAGAAGGGGATGAGTGAGATACAACCTTCAAAACTAGAGATAACTTATATGAGTGGATGGTTATGCTATTCAAATTATCTAATGCACCTAGTACTTTTATGAGGCTATTGAATACTATTATATGATCTTACATTGGTAAGTTTGTAGTAGTTTATTTTGATGATCTATTTTGGTTTTTATTAAAATAAAAGAAGAGAACTCCTATAACACTTGAGAATAATCTTGGGTGTGCTGAGGAAGGAGAAAATCTATTCAATTTTAAAGAAGTGCAAGTTTATGCAGGATAGTCTGGTCTTTTTGGGTTTTGTCATCTCTATAGATGGTATCAAAGTAGATGCAAAAAAGGTTAGGGGAATTCTATAATGACCTAGTCCAAGCAACATAATGTAGAGATAAAGAAGTTTCATGGGTTATCCACTTTCTATCAAAATTTCATTCAAAATTTTAGTACTATTGTAGCACCTATAATAGATCAAGCACTAAAGGAAAATAATTTTTGTGGACTAAGGAAGTCAAGGAGAGTTTCAAGTACCTCGAGAATAAGGAAATAAAAGAGCTCCTATATTAGCACTACCAAATTTTGATAAGGTATTTGAAGTGTAATGTGATGCCTCACATATGGACATATGAGTTGTGCTTAGTCAAGTAGATAAACCCATGTAGCCTTCTTTAGTGAAGAGTTGAATGAGGTGAGAAACAATTATTCTACTTATGATGTGAAATTTTATGCAATTGTTCAAGCCTTGAGACATTGGAGGCATTATCTAGTTATCAAGGAGTTTGTGCTGTTTACAAACCAAATTGCATTAAAATAACTAGAAACACAAATAAAATTTAGTAGCAGGTGCCAAATGGGTCTCTTTCTTATAGGGATACACCTTTCTTTTGAAGAAAAATTCAAGGAAACATAATTGGGTTGTAAATTGTTTGGGTAGGAATGTTGTACTTTTGACTAGAATGGAAAATGAGGTAATTGATTTTGATGTCATCAAAGATTTATATGAATCTGATTATGATTTCTAGGAGATTGTTGAGAAAATAAAAACTCCAGTAGCTAGTAACATGGAGCAAATTAGGGGTAAATATTTTATGCAGGATGGTTACCCATTTAAAAGAAAAAAAAATGTATTCCAGTTGGCTCTATGAAAGAAAATATTTTCCTGGCGAAGTTCATTGTAGTGGGTTGGTTGGAAATTTTAGAAATGATAATATAATATCCTTGGTAGAAGACAAATACCACTGGCCAAAGATGAAAATGGACATAGCTAAGTATGTGACAAGGTGTCAAATATATCAAATGGCTAAAGGACATTCATATAATATAGGGTTGTATATGCCATTACCATTATTGACAAAACCATGGAAATATTTGAGCATGAATTTTGTGTTGGGGCTACTAAATACACAATGAGGTAATGAAAAAATTAGTAATGGACATAAAATTAATGATGCAATGAGGGTGACAAAATTATTTTTTAGAAGTTGTTAGATTACATGGTGTTCAAAATACTATTACATCTGATAGGGATACCATGCTTTTGAGTCATGTTTGGAGGACTTTATGGAAGAATATTGGGACTAATTTATAGTTTAGTAGTTTCTATAACCCTTAAATAGATGGGAAAAAGAGGTAGTCAAAAAAATTTTGGGAAACAAGTGTTAAAAAGTGCATTATTGGAGAGAAGCCCAAATAGTGGAACTTGGAATTGCCCCAAGAAAAAAATTCCTACATAGTTCAATGAACAAATCAAAAGGTAAATCACCATTTCAATTTTTTTATTGTAGGAATCCTAAGGGTGTTTTAGATTTGGTGTAGCTACCGATAAGAGATAGAATAAATGATGATGTGGAAGCATTTGTAGAAAAAAATCAATAGTTGTAGAAATATGTGAGATAAAAGTTATAAGAAAGTAGTGAGAGGTACACAAATTGTAGTAGATGTTGGTAGGAAACATCAAATATTCAATAAAGGTGATTTAGCAATGGTATATATGAGAAGAGATATTTCCTATAGGAACATGTCACAAATTAAAGTACAAGAAAATCAGTCATTGCAAGGTTATGAAGAAGATCAATGAAAACACTTATGAGGTATATTTGAACATTGGTGTGAATAAAATTATTGTACCTAGTTAATTCACTTACTAGGTAATTAAAGGACATATTAACATAAGTTTACTTAGGATATAAGATTCTTTCTAGAAGTGTTAGTTTTAATTTCTAGAACTTATCTTATGTAGCTTGTAATGCTTGATTCTTAGGTAGTTAGGTAGTTAGTTGTCTCATGTTACAGGATTCAAACACTTTTTATGATCTTGTCTAATCCTATCTCTCACCTTGCCATTATAAGAAAGGCCTCTCATGTACATTTGTATTCAACCATATTCAATCATATATTAAATCTTGTAATATTGCATCCATTATTGCAAATTTATACTCTTGCTTTTTTTCCTTTGTAGAAGGTTGGTTTTGGTTTTGTAGGTGATCTTGGAGGATTGAGACCTTGAGTGACTCTAACATGGTATTAGAGCTTCAGATCTACAAGCCCCTTCTCAGATTTGGGAGATAATTATGCTTGAGTTTTTTGCTATCGTGTAAATCTTGGTAGATCTTGAAAAGTTGAGTATTCTATTCTCTTGATGAAATGATGACATGGAGAATTAAAAAAGCTTGATAGAAATACCAAATTTTGGGTTTTTTCTTTATGGATTTGTATTGTAGGTCCATTTTGGAGTATGGATGTGTAAATTTAAGCTCAAGTTATTAAGTTTAGAATGTGAAAAAAAATTGATCTAGCTTTTATTTCACTCAATTTGGCCATTGTATGATATAGTTTCGAACAAGGGTTTGAAGCCTAGATCTAGTGAAAATATTTTTATTGGAGTACTTATAGCCCAAATGGATGCTACCATTACATTTAGATGCTCCAGAAACACCTATTTTCATATTAAATTTGTCCATTTTTAATGTTTTTTTGGCAGTTTTTTAGTTTGCTAGAAGGGTCGTCACAATAGGCAAAATTCAACATTTAAAAAAAAAATCATAAATTTTATCAAGAAATTGGATTTTGATGAACAACATATTCTTGGAAAGCTGGTTCTAAGCACTTTTCAATGGTATCGATTAATTTTTAGAATTTTTCTATTTAATGTCTATTTTATAGCTTGAAGACAGATCTTTTTTTTTACCTCTAAGCTCATAATTTTTTTCTTTGGACTCCATTTTTCTTGATTCTTGTGGCATTAGGAAGGTATTAAGGAGAAATTCAATTTATATATGCACTTTTTGTAGATTTGTTTCTAGAATTTCAGACTTTTAGTTTGAAGTTGATTTGGTACTTTTGGATACATTGTTGTAAAATTGCAAAAAAGAGTCAATTTCTTTGTGACAAAGGGGTTAATTACTTGTATTGTGAGGGGAAATTTGTTAATCTTCTATTATAATTTTCATTTTCATCATGGATTTTCCAAAAGTGGCATCTCTAACTCCATATAACTATCATGAATGGAAATCACAAATGGAGATATTATTGTTAATATTGAAGTTGCAAAGAATCATATTTGGCATAGATCTATAACCCACAAGAGCTACAAAAAGAAGAAAATAGATTTCTAGAAGGGATAAAGTGCTTGGTACTCTTAAGTTTTCCATTTCTTTAGATCTCAGATATCACGTTGCATCTTGCACTCATCTTAATCAAGTTTGGACTATCTTAGAGGTTCTCTTTGGTAAGCCAGATAAAATGAGGAAATTTAAGTTGGAGAATGAACTAATTGGTCTCAATCCATAAAATTTTGATAATATCCAAGAATTATTATCTAAGCGCAATTCTCTAAGATTATAATTATCTAATTGTGGGGTCACTAAAGAAGATGAATAGTGTTATATTGGTGATTTTTGTTGTACCAAAAGATCGACCTAATAATGCCCAATACAACCACTAGATTTATACAAGATCCACAGGGGGTAGTTAAGCCATGTCATGAACCCAAGCACTGTGCTACACAGAGGAGACCAAGGGACACACCATCTTGCAACAAACTCCCTAGCGCAAGAAATGGGTTCGAACCTATGACCTCATATCTAATACCAATTGTTACATTGGTGGTTGTCATTGCACCAAAAGATCGACCTAATAATGCCTGATTCAATCACAAAATTTATACAAGATCCACAGGAGGTGATTAAGACATGTCATGAACCCAAGTGCTATGCTACATAGAGGAGACCAAGGGACACACCATCTTGCAACAAATAGTTGATTCTTTCTATTCTTGCTAAGCTTGGTCCTGATTATTCTATATTTGTTTTAACATTCTATGCTACAATGGATGCCCTTGGAAATGCATACAAAATTCCTTCTCTTGATGAATTTACAGCTTAGCTCACAAGGGAACAAGCAAAGTTGGTACACATGGGCACACTGAAGTATTCCACATCTAATGCTCTTTTTGTAAAGGACTCAAAGGCTTCAAGTGGAAAAGGTAAGAAGAAAAATAAAGACCCCAAGTCTAATGAGCAAGGTAAAGATTCTCCTTCACATAACACTCCTGAGTCGACTCCCTCTTCTACAGAGGAATCATCTAGAAATAATAAGTTTAAATGTGCATATTGTAAAAGTATAGGACATGATGAGCATAAATGTTATAATAAGAATATTGATGAACTCACACACCTTAAAAATAATAACATATAACTACCTTCATCAGTTTCTTCTAATTATTCTGCATCTCAATCGACAACTCCATCATCATCTTAAATAGAGAATACATGATCTACATCTGGGCTACACAAAATGAAAGGATAAGAACTATTGGCCTCTACAAATCTTGAATCTAATAGATGGCTTCTAGATTCATGTGCATCTCATCATATGAAATCTTCTATGGATATGTTCTCTTCTTTTGAGTGTTGTAATTCACCTCATATTTTGATGAGTAACAATACATATATGAAGGTAAGTGGGAAAGGTTTTATTAACATGGGAGAGGGAACTTTTAATGATGTACTTTTTGTTACTTCTTTGTCCACTAATCTCCTTTATTTTTATCAAATTACCCATGGTGGTCAAGGTAAAATAGTTTAGTTCACTCCTGATAGAGTGTGGGACTTGGAGATTAGGGATATTGTTGCTATCGGGGTGGTTTATCATTCATCTCATTTGTATTCCTTTTCATGTTTTTCTTCAAAAGAAGATAGTGTTCCTTTGAATGCATCTCACATTCCTTCATTGAGTGTGAACCTTATTTGTGAGAAGAATTTTGGTCATCTAAACCTTGGAATTCTAGAGACCATTGTTGAAATTCCTACTTCTCCACCTCCTACGTTTTCAGCCATCAATGCTTCTATTCAACAGGATGATCATAGTTTTTCATAAATTTCTTTGTGGGATGAATATTTGACAAGTATTTCTAACTTGTTTGTGGAGTCTCATATTGCTGATTTGGAGGACACACTTAAGGGGGTTTCTCTCCTCTTTGATGATATTTTCAACACAACTATTATTCCATCTTCATTGTATTTGACAATTAACATTCACGAGTCTCCTTATTCTCTTGATTTTTCATGTTTCTTGGTTGATTTTGACCATGATTATGTTGTGACTTATTCAAGATTAGAGGCTCCTACTCAGTTTTCAGAGGCATACATTTTGAGTCTTCATTCTTCCTCCTTTTGGTTGTACATGGAGAGGCTTCTTCATCAACCTATGTATTTATTTTTTCCCAAGGGAATATGTGTAGCTTGTAGACATTGGATTATCTTTTGTTTCTAGGCATTCTTCATCAGCTTTGGAGATTCTTCATTATGGGGGGATATCTTGTTTCTCTTTTTCCCTCTTATGGGGGTAATTTATTGTATATACATGATGGATGTAGTCCTTGGGGGGTATCATTGAATCCTCTATACATCATGTTATTTTGTTTAATTTTCTTTCTTCTGGAGAGGAGTTTTCTCCCACTGGGTTTTCTCCTTTTCTCCATTTGTGAGAGATTGATTGCATTGTAAATGGTTACCTAACATGGCCTCATAGATGGGACCCATCTTCATCTTCATATTCATTTTCCATAGTTTGTATAATAATCTTCTCTCTAAGTTGCACTTAAGGTGGGTGTTGGTGTGAATACAAGTCTTGTACCTAGTCATTAATGATGTAGTTTGGAAACATGAGCATGAGGTGCATATATTGCTTGATCCAGTGTTTTCATTGATGTCAATATTGTTATGATCATCCTAGCATAGTTTGGAAGTATTTTCATGACATATGTATAGTACAAGTTGGTTTAGAAAGTATGGCTTATTAGGAAATTGGCTAAGTATTTCCTCTGACAGTTTTGTGGTTCAATGTTTCAATTTTTGGGTCCACACTTCACCACAAGTTGGTATAACCTTCTATGATTCTAACTATAGTTTTGAGTTCATTAGATGCAACTATATTCAAGATTTTGTGACATTTTATGAAGTTTCTTGAAAAATATGAATGACAATGCTCAACCTTGTATATCACAGCTACTTTTTGTATAGTGTAGTAGTGTGGGAGATTCCAAATTTCTTCACAAATAATTGTTTTGTTTTGTGATGATGAAGATAATTTAATAGTGTTGGCTAAATGGGAATGTGAATGAAGATCGAGCTTTGAAGTTGCACATGTGGTGAATTGCATGTACACATGAAGATTTTGTGTTTAGGTCTATTTTTGGGCCAACCTAACACATTTGATGTTTTTTGCAGTAAATTTATCTTACATGGGATTTATATTAGGTCCATGCTAACTTATCTTGATGTAAATTGAATTTTGAATTAAGGTATGAAGTATGGATAAAATGTTTTGTGGACAACATGCTTAATTTTGTGTGTTACTTCTAATTAGGCTGAGCTAATTGAAGTTACAGTTGATATGGATATATATGCAGGAGATTAACTTTGAATTTTTAGAGGAGTGTATGGGTGTATGATGTAGATATAGTAGATTGTATGCAAGTGTTGAAATATATATGACATGTATGGTGGTTCACCTACATGTGTGTGATGTAGAATTGAGTAGATTATGAACAAAGCATAGTATTGATTTAGATTAGTGTGGATATCATTTTGTAATTCATTGGAAGTGTAATCCAACATGTGATAGATGCTATTGTATTAGTTCAAATAGGTAGTATTTCCAACCCTTATTTTTTTTTTCTCTATAGGTTGTGAGCCTTTTTTTGGATAGTGTGTCCTAGCTTGGTAGTGATCCTTTTTGTAATATCTTATAGCTAGATATAATATATTGTGAGCTAATCCTCATTGTGGTTTTTCCCATTTTGGGTTTTCCATGTAAAAATACTAGTGTTCATGTGTCATCTGATTTTGTGGATGTCTTCATATTTTCATTCATCATTGTAGTTATATTTATTCTGATAATTGAATAACTTATGTTTAGTCGGTTTAAAGGAATATTGATTCACCGCCCCTCTCAGTATTTTGAGTGTTGAATAATTGGTATTAGAGCTTGGATCCCTAGAAGGAGCTTGAACGCT
The DNA here is from genome assembly GCA_007258455.2 of Sequoia sempervirens. NCBI lineage: Eukaryota > Viridiplantae > Streptophyta > Pinopsida > Cupressales > Cupressaceae > Sequoia > Sequoia sempervirens. Next base: position 209,300 of record VDFB02324694.1, on the reverse strand, counting down.
TTGGGAAGATCTTGGAATTTGAACACATGGTTAAGGTTTATTTTCTTTTGTTGCACACACCATTCATCTCTTTCTTCAAAAAGATCTCCCATTTTTAACCATGATTCATTTACACAAATTTGTAAAACTAAAATTTCTACTACAACATAGAAAACCTTCATACTTCCACCAAATAAATAATTTTTTTTAGTCTCTAATATTAAATGTAAAAAATGAAGGAAACAACTACACTATAGAAATATAAAATAAGTTTTCAAATCTAAAAACTATACTAAATAATATCAATGGAGAATTAAACTAATATGAGCCATTAACAAACAAAAATAAAAAATACTCAAGATCCATATACATAACTTGGATATTTATGCAGATAATACCATTTTGAATAAAAAATTCCACCAGAAAAGAGAACATATTTTTATTATCTACAAAATTATTGCAAGAAATTCAAATTTATTCAATCCTACATCAAATTTGATAGCATATGTGTACCTATAAAATTTTTCACAATTTCTCTAGCTCAATTCCTCAACATATAAAATCATGGAGGCTCGAAATACCATCATAAAATATTACCATGAGTAAAAATATTCCATGATACCATGGTAAAAATACCTAGGACATTAGATGTTAAATATAGTCCCAATTACATGAATCTTCACCCTCTTACAAGTTTTCATAAAATCCCTAAAAAATAGGAGACAATTTTACATTTATCATATACTATCAATAAATTATGTAAAGATTCTCTTATGTGTGTCATAACCATAATAAATAACTCATCTAATATGATTCTCATGTCCAAAATAATCTCTCATATTTTTAGCACTTATAGTTGTCATAGAATTTGTCATAACATCCTTAAAAATAGGCTTTCCATATTATAACACTAAATGGGCATTGTTTGGAAAATAATAACTTACTTTTTAAGACAACAACATGTGACAAAATTGACAACTCAAAATCTCATGCCCCCCTTTGATGGATAATAAATATTCAACAATATAAATGTCAAATATCTATGAGAAAAATTAAAATAATAAATAAATAACTTAGGAATTTCCACTATTGAGAGACCTTAATTACCAACATTCTTTAGCTAGATTAATTCATTTCCTACACTTAGTATCAATGTTAACTCAATGAGAGTTAGTATTTATGTTGAGTTACTTATAGAAAGAAGGTTGTGTAAAAGAAAAAGTGGTGATGCTTTGTGCCTTGGATGAAGTATTTGAGAAATGTAAAGTCACACCTAAAAATATTAGGATTCTTATGGTGAATTACAATGTGTTTAGTCCAATGATGCAGATCAAAAATCAAGAATATGAATTGAAGTGTTGATCTTTAGAGCCACCACACCAATATCTTATGTATTCAATTGAAAAAATAATACTCATAGGGAAACCGAAAAAACATAATTTTTTTTTAATTAAAAACCATTAAACATACACAAGTGCACAAAAAAAATTTACAAAACACTTTTTAAAATTTATTTTGAATATGAAATCATCTTCCAATTGCTCTAAAAACTTGTACATTTGAAGTTCCCACCTTCATCTACAAGAACACAAGTGGACCAAAATTTATATAACTATAATACCATACTAAAAATCAACTTAAAATCTTAGAAAAATCATTTATGAACATCGATTTTTTCAACCCCTTCATGCAACTTGTTTTCAATTTTTTTATTTTTTGTCAATTTCTTTGGTTCAGATATCGAACTTTGTATCCTTTCCCTTCAACCTTCAATCCTTTGTTTGATTATACTTCAATTTGAATTTATCTAAAAAAAATGGCATTTAAATAATACTCCTCTCCTTCCTGTAGCTTTCTTCCTAATTCTCCATCCAATCTACATTCTTTCTCTTTGTTTTAACATCCTTTCCTCTTTTTATTAGTACACATACTTTTCTTTCCTCCTCTATCATCTTTATGGACAACGTTGTCTCCTACCCTTCATCACCCATGGCCCTCTTCTTCTCACTATGAGGTGTGACTACTCACATCCTTTGTGCAATTTTTATTGATGGACGCATATTTTTCCCATGAATATGCAACAACCCAAAAGACTTAGATTTTTTTATTTTGTTTGTTTTATATTTTTCCTATGTCTCTCTACCTCTCACACCTAGCTACACATTCAAAAAAATTAATATCCCAAAACAAAATCTGAATTTCAAATTCATGAAAGTCTTTTGCCCAAACTTCGTTCATCTCCAATTTTATTTTCTTGTGTTTTTTATTTTCTATCTCTCTAGTTTTATTTTCTACATCTCCTTTGCTGGTTGGAAGTGAACATAACAAAATAAAAGAATGAAAATAATTTTTCTACAAGAAATTCACCACTTCTGACTACATAATGGATATTGGTGAAAATTTGTAAACTCTTCACCTCACTTGGCATCCTCAGAAATTTTAATAAAAAATTCTAAAATAGTTACCCGCGCTAATCACCATGTTGTCCCTTATTTTTCCCACCCTTAGGGGCATCTAATCTTGCCTAAATTTTGGCTATTTCTTCATAATTCTTTTTTGAAAATATTCTTTCTTGCTGCTCTATATGAAATACTTAAAGCTCTCTTTAGGAACCATCTTGTCCTCTTCCTAGAAGACATCTTGTCACTCTCTCAATTTGCAACTTCTATAGCCTAGAAAAGCATGCTAAGTCAATGCCCTCTGCAATAATAGGTACTCCTACAACAAACTCACTCGCCATTGTCTACCCAGTCGAGACTCTGGAAGATGCTCCTCTCAAGGATTCCTTTACCCACTTTCCCTCAGTGCAGGAAGTTCACACACCTTCTACCTAGGTTTATCTCCATTGAAGGGAAACCAACACACTTTGCTTCTTTGTAGTTGCAAAAATCACAAAACTTCCCTCTCCACACTTCTCCCAACGAGCTACCTACTCTGATACCAAATGATGTAGATTAAAATCAAGACTTTCAATTGAAGTGTTGATCTTCAAAGCCACCACACCAATATCTTATCTATTCAACATAAAAAATAATACTCATAGAGAAACAAAACAAACCTTAGAGAATTTTTTGTATTACAAATCATTAAACATACACAAAAGCGCACAAAAAACTATTGACATACCACTTTTGGAAGTTATTTTGAATATGAAATTATCTTCCGATTGCTCTACAAATTTGTACATTTGAAGTTCCCACATCTACAAAAATACAAGTGGATCAAATTTTTTTTATCCATAATACTGTACTAAAAATCAACGCAAAATCTAAGAAAAATCATTTCTAGACACTGAGTGTTTCAACCCCTTGGTGCAACCTTTTTTTCATTTTTTTTTTTTTTGTCAATTTCTCTATTTTGATATCTAACTTTGTATCATTGCTCCAACCTTCAATCCTTTGTTTGATTCTCCTTCAATATGCACTTATAAAAAAAATTGTATTTAAATCATACCCCTCTTTTGCCCGCAGCTTTCTTCCTAATTCTCCATCCAATCTACATTCTTTCTCTTTGTTTTGACATCCTTTTCTCTTTTTATCTGTACACATAATTTTATTTCCTCCTCTATCATCTTAGTGGACAATGTTGTCTCCTCCCTTCCCTCATCCATGCCCCTCTTCTTCTCACTATGAGGTACGACTCCTCACTTCCTTTGTGTAATTTTTATTACTAACTACATATTTTTTCCCACAAATCTGTAACAACCCAAAAGACTTTTGGATTATTTTTATTTTGTTTGTCTTTTATTTTTCCTATGTCTCTCTACCTCCCACACCTAATTGCACATTGAAAAAAATTAATATCCCAAAACAAAATCTAAATTCCAAATTCATGAAATCTTTTTCCCAAACTCCCTTCATCTCTAATTTTATTTTTCTTATGTTTTGTACATTTTCTATCTCCTTTTTATTATTTTCTACATCTCCTTTGGTGGCTAGAAGTGAGCATAAAAAATAAAATGAATGAAAATAAATTGTCTACAAGCAATTCATCACTTTTGACTACATCATGGATATTGGTGACAATTTGTAAATTCTTCACCTCACCTGGCTTCCTCACGACATTTTGTCATATTATGACAAAAATGTCCAAAATTGTTACCTGTATTGATCACCTAAGATGCTCCTGCATCATCCAACTCTATGTTTATTTTCCATAATCATGAATCACTACAATATGATAGCAAACATTCTAAGCTTCAACTTGGGAGGAATAAGTGTAATGTAGGGATTGGGATCTAGATCTTTCACATGACTTGTGGGCTTGTGAAAATTACTATGTAGTAATTAGAACTAAGAACATTACATTGAACTAGATGGTATGGCACAAATAGATCAACATCATTGCCTAATTGTTTGCTTCACATAGGTGATGTAGCTATTCCTTTAGAATGATTTTATGCAAGTCATGGGCAATCACATCCTTATTAGTGTTGAGCTTCTTAATAAAGATAAAATTTTGGTGAAATAAGGGTAGTCTTGTCTTGTGTTGTCTAAGCATAGGGTGTGATTGTTATGGTTGTTGCTTCTACCATTAGACATAGAAAAATTAAAAAATGGCAAATACTTTATTAGAATGGCATTGATAAAATACTTCTTTTTAGAAAAAATCATTTAGACTTGCAAGTTGTTGCTAAGTTGGGATGAGGGATTTAGTATTCATTCAAGTGTTGGTATACGTAGGTCAAGGAATTGGAAAATAAATTGAAGAATTTTATACATGTAAAAAGGGGTGATGATAGGATTACATTTCAAAATAACTAAGTGGGTGCTACATAAATAAAGCAAATAGTAATAAAGAATTCACTTCAATATTAAATTGAATAAAAAAATTTGTAACATGATGAGTTGTCTATAAGATTGCACTCTCAGATATTTAAGTGGATACTCCATAAATAAAGTAAGTAATAATAATAATTTACTTCAATAATAAATTTAACTAAGAGTTTTATATATCTCAAAAAAAGTGAAGATAAAATTAGATTCTAAAATAATTAAGTGGATGTTCCATAAATAAAACAATAAGAATTAAAAACACTAGAACAATAAATTAAAAATAAAAATAAAAAATCTATATATAAATACGAATAAGATTGCAGTTCAAAAGTAATTAAATCTATATAAATAAAATAGATAATAATAAAAAATTCATATCAATGGATGCCTAGTTTTTCTTACAAATTAGAATGTGGGAAATGCAATCCATCATACTTTATTGGGGCACTTCAATTAAAATTGTAATACATAATTGAAGCACTTGCACCGAAATCTGTAATATTGTATTCGAAATCTTTCAACACAATCTACCGTATATCTTATCTCTTGAATAAGAGATTTTGAGCATTTTCATTTTGTACGAATTGAATCCAGCAAGTGGTGGGATTATTTATAGATTTGTTTTGAGAGACCCCGATAATATCTGCCAAGAGTTGCAGATTGCCACTATACTGCCCATACGTCGTTTTGTGCGAGATGTAATGGAAAGCGATAAGTATAAATGGAAGCTGTGTGGTGGCTTCCACTTGCAATGTAAGTAGACTAATTTATTATCGCTCTTCTGATTTCAGACGTGTTCTCCTCGGTGTATAAATAAGTTCCCCCTTGTCTAAACTACTCCATTGCTTGAAAAGTTTAAGTTGGCTTGCAGGGAAGAAAATTATCAACCATGAAAGGGTTGTCAAGAGTGAAATTAGCTTCCCTTCTTTGTTTGATTTTGGTAGCACCATGGACGGCTTCTGCAACCCTTGTCCAGCGCAAATTCACCGTGAGCATTTTAAGTAGAATCCCTTCAAATCCAAGCATGTTATGTTAAGCTTGATGTAATCATGGTTACAGGTTGAATTTACCGTGAGCTTTAATTATGATGTTACTGTGAAACAGATTGGAACACAGAACGTGACTAGAGTGTGTAACACGCAAACGATTGTAACAGTCAATGGACAGTATCCTGGCCCCACTATATACGCTTGCGAAGGCGATAATGTTCTCGTTGAGGTGGCTAACAACGGGCCGTATAATGTGACTATACACTGGTAAGGAAGACTATGTTCGAAATTGTATCCATATGTTGATTATATGAAAATTGAAAAGAATTTAGATTGAGATTTTATTATTTTTGATTCGGCAGGCATGGGGTAAAGCAGTTGAAATCATGTTGGGCAGATGGACCGGCCTACATAACGCAGTGTCCCATTACACCTGGGAATAAGTTTACCTACAATTTTACAATCACAGGGCAGGAAGGGACGCTGTGGTGGCATGCACATATCTCATATCTGAGAGCTACTGTGCATGGAGCATTGATTATTTTACCCCGGGCTGGAAAGGCTTATCCATTTCCCAAACCTACGGCTGAGTTTCCTATTATTTTGGGTTGGTAGCTCTCTCCACTCCAACCTCCTTTATGTTTTATCTTTTGATTTTTTACGTGAATGGCTTTTGGAAATGGAATCCACGTTTCCACGTCTCCACTGTTAGATTATAAAAGCACCTTTAGTAAAGGAAAAATTGTACTTCAAAAGTTATTTAGGCGAAGGTATTAGTAGATGTTATAGCTAATTTCGGGTATTCTAAATTTTTAAATGGTATGTTTGATATTGTTTTTTTGGGCTCCGATAGTTTATAGCTATTGTTTTCAGTAGTTATGAGGAATATGAAGATTTATAGCTATTGTTTCAGTAGTTATGAGGAACATGAAGATTCATTTCGTCTTATGAGTAGTTATAACAATTATGAGTAGTTATAACGAACATGGAAGATTCAATATATATACAAAGGTCAAAAAGTGGTCTTTTCAAGTTGACATCCACCACCATAAAATTTGCACAATTGATCCAATACATATGCACAAACACAACAATAATTGTGCACTATTAGTGCACAACTCCTTCAATTAAATACTTTTTCTTGTAACTGCTAGATAAGTGGACAAATATTAATACATTTAAATTTTTTTAGTAAACTTTTAATTAACATGTATCAATGAACAGTTACTGAAACATAAATGGTCACCGTGACTTTTCCCCTACTGATTAAACACAGCAATAATTGTGCACTATTAGTACCAATAAAGTTGCACAACTCCTTCAATTAAATACTTTTTCTTGTAACTGCTAGATAAGTGGACAAATATTAATACATTTAAATTTTTTTAGTAAACTTTTAATTAACATGTATCAATGAACAGTTATTGAAACATAAATGGTCACCGTGACTTTTCCCCTGCTGATTTGCTTCCTGAATTTTAAATTATGGGGGGGCAGGTGAATGGTGGAATGCGAATGTGGAAGATGTAATAGCAGATGCGATTGAAAGAGGAGCTGTACCAGATGACTCTGACGCATACACCATTAACAGCCAGCCAGGAGACTTTTTTCCTTGCTCTGCCAATGGTTTGTAACCTTGTGCCTTTATGAACTACAGGAAAATCAAAATTGAAATCAGCAGTAATTTTTGAGGAGACGACTAATTAACGAGTGATTTATGGATGCAGATACTACCGGTATTTTGGTTGAGAGAGGAAAATCTTACCTGCTGAGGATTATAAATGCTGCCATGATTCATGCATCCTTCTTCAAAATTGCTCAGCACAATATGACTGTTGTGGCAGTGGATGCAGTGTATACGAAGCCTTATACAACCGAGGTGCTCCTCATACAGCCAGGTAACACCATGGATGTGATCATAAAAGCTGACCAGCAGTCGGGGCTCTACTACATTGGCACTCGCGTATACAACAGTCAGCCTATAGGGATGGGATACCTAAATACCACAACAACTGCAATATTGCAGTACAAAGGCAACCGTAATGCATCTGCCCCTCTCTTGCCTAGCTTTCCAGCATTTAACGATACGCCAACTGCATTCAAATTCAGTACAGACCTGAGAAGCCTAAGGCCTTCTGTCCCACAGACTGTTGATGAGGAAATATTTATAACAGAGGGATTTCGACTCGTTAGCTGTCCCAACAAATCCTGCGCAGGGATCAACGGTGGTAGAGCCGTTGGAAGTTTTAATGACATTTCATTCGTGGAACCAGATATAGCTATACTACAAGCTTATTATAATGATATAAATGGAGTGTTTACCAGAGATTTCCCAAATAATCCTCCCAAGGCATTCGATTACATTGGAACGGTGCCCACGAATCTAGGGGAGCCCCAGTTGGGAACAAAAGTTAAAGTTCTGAAATTCAATAGTACTGTTCAAATAGTGTTTCAGAACACTGGGATTATTACAATACAGAACCATCCCATACACCTTCATGGCCATGATTTCTATCTTGTGGGGCAAGGCTTTGGTAACTATAACTCCCAAACGGATCCTGCAAACTTCAATCTGGTAGATCCTCAGATGTTGAACACTGTCGGAGTTCCAACTGGTGGGTGGGCTGCCATTAGATTTGTAGCCAACAATCCAGGTAAGCTAGCTTAATTAATTATCATATATATCAATGCTTTATGATTTTCTTGATTCATATTTTACTTCTTTACAGCTGAGTTATATATTGACCGTTTTTAACAACAGGAGTTTGGTTCGTTCATTGCCATTTTGAATCTCATTCTGCACTTGGTTTTGACATGGTGTTTCTCACCGAGGACGGGCCAGGAATTTCTGACAAATTACCGTCGCCTCCCTTTGATCTACCAAAATGTTAGCTGGATCTCTTCATCGGTATGTCTTCACAATTCGGTATGTTTAAATTTCAGAAATAAAATCCATCAAAATTATATGTACTCATTTTTATCAGGTTTGCACAGCTGACAGGACAACATGCCGGAGTCATGGATATAAGATCATGCTGTACTGGCTGTTTACGTGACCGCCTCTTGTGAGAAGAGTGTTAGGAATAAAATGGCCATTCTGTTGGAGCCTTCCCTTACATTATATATGGTAAATGAGCAAACTCTGTATAACTGCCTACATTTAAGTCTGTCTAAGTAAGCTTTCAAATATGACATGCCACTAAACATGGAATAATTAAGACATGCTTGATGATATTTGGATTTTTGGATTTAAATATATTTAATAAATTTATTGAAAATTTCAAAACATTATTTAAATTTGTGCAAGTTTTTGATTTAAACTGTGTATGATTTCATATATTTTTCTTGGATCACTGAATGTGATTTAAATGTTGAACAAAAAACATACAGAGTTTAAACTAGAAGCTTGAACAATTTAATTGATGGAATGTGGAAAACTCATACCAACTAACATTATTTAAATTAAAATTAAATAAATAATATTTAAAAATATAGATTGATAATATAATATATTCAAATAGCTAGCAGTCATATGCATAGGCATGTGACAATCAACCGATAGGGGCCTACCACAGCGGGCAATGTTTGTGGTGACGAGGGTTGAAGTTTTTTATTTGCATGGAAAGGTGAGAGTGAATGAAATGGATGAGTTAGATTGTATGAATCAAATAATCACGAAGAACATTTTTTATAAATTTTAGTTAAGACTATTAGAAAATTTTGAAATCAATTTTGAAATTTGTTTAAAAGTGGGAACTTAAAAATTAAATTAAATAATAAAATTAAAATAATTGTTTCTTCTAGCAAGAATATTTAAATTTTATATTTAATGGCAATAGATGCACATGCATATTGTCACTTTTTTTGTAGCCTATTGAATCAATTAATCATTCAATTTTGAAGTTAATAGAAGTTTTTTGTAAGGGTCATTACACGTATATTTTTTAAAATTGGACAAAAAAAGTACACAATTTTGCCATGGAAGGAAGACGTTTAATATTGAGTACTTTTTATAATTAGTATATTTGTATAGTTTTGGAAATTAAAGTTTTAGTATGCATGTGTTTTTTGACGAGAGATGGAAATTAGGTATAGGCATCTACACTTATAATTCTATTGCTATCTAGACAAGGTGTGAAACCAATTTGTATCTAACAATTGGTTTCCCAATTCAAGATTCAACCTAGATTATTTTCCACTAAATATTATAGAGAAAATAGGGAAATTGTAAAACAACTCCTAAAAGAATAGTTAAAAATTATAGCTAAATCATAGATGAGTCAGAATCCACAGTAAACATTTCCATACAACAAAAGTATTACAGATTACAATGTAATTTACAATAGAAAAGTCCACTTTTAAATGAATGATTGCATAGTGCAATTGGATAGTCAAAATAGATAATGTTGGAGGGGAAAGTTCAGTACAAAATATCCAAGACAATATATTGATTTAGTTACATTCTAAAAAGATCCATTTTGGCAATATACATATGTTGCACATATTGCACAATTAAATTTTGGCTTCTCAACAAATAGTACATAAGTTGAAGATGCGATGACTTGGTAGTATGTAAGAAACATGTTGTTACAAACCATGTTTTCTATACATGTATCTATGTGAGAAAAGATTTATGGAATAAAAAGGAAAAAAAAAAACCCATGCTCATTATCCACCCTTCCATATTGGCATCATGAAGCCTCGGGGACCCTAGCCAAACCAGCAAAATCAATATGAAATGCCCATTGGAAATTTTGTGGAGTTCTATCTTTTGGAATTGTCATCTATGCTTTAGCCTAACACGTGCAAATAGAAGAGAAAGGCATGTCAATGGACAGGGAAAGAAGAATAGTGAGGGAGGATCAAAGATTAGTAAATATATAGCAAAAATCAATAAACACAATTAGAAAGTAGAAATGATGAATAATATTTGCAAGGCGGTCATAGGATCTATTTATTGATTATGGAGAAGTTTTGCACTTACATGTACTGTTGGTTATGGTTGAGAACCAGAAGGAGGATTGGATTGAGTTGTTAGAGCATTGAACGATTTGGAAATTATGTAGCACATCAGTGTTCAAACCTTGAAACCTGCTATGGAAATGAACAAAAGCAGAGAACGAAAGATATAAAGAATAAATTAATCATTTATACAAAATACCCAAGAAAAATGGCTTACTGATTGCGCAACCCAAAATTTTGAATAGCCTCCAGCCTGCCAAAAGGTGGAGCCAAGCGCGACAAATTTAACAATAGCGTGTTATCAAAGCAACATGACAATGGCTCTTCCGAGAATACAACTTTATGAAAGTATACTCTCCCAGATGCCAGCATTCAATATTGCATTTACATACATATATATACATGTATACATATATTAGATGGCAACATGTGAACATATATATATATATATATATATCTAGCAATGCAGGAAAGTATACACCAAATATGCAAGAAAATATTTTTAATTCAGTTGCATTGTGAGAATAGGCATTTTGGTATTATGAATATGTGGTGCAAAATATGCAAGAAAATAGGTTTATTCAGTTGCATTGTCAAAGGTTTGTTCTTAGAAAATAGAAACTTCAAACAAATAGTGTATCAGATAAAGATATAAAGTTCAACAGATTCAACGAGTCTTTTGACAATGCAATTTAATCAAGATACTTCCTCAAATATTTTTGTAGCACATGAGTGTTAAAACCCTTGAACTTGCTATCAAAAGGAACAATAAGAAGAGAGTGAAAGACATGAACAATAAATTAATCATTAATGCAAAGTACCTAGTATACATATACACGTATATAACCATGTAGATATACATGTAATCTAGTATACATATACATGTATATATATGCATACATGCATATATATATATATATATGTCAACATAATTAATGCGTTATTAACTGAATGAGTAGTTTGCATAGATGGTTAAGTTATTTTATGTGTTCTTGTCAAATTTTTGTATCTTTTCCATTATACCGATTGTGGAGATTTCAAAGAGATTATCATTTTGTATGGATAGAGGAACTGCAATTAAATGTCTTTTCTTTCACTAGAAAATATGCTAAGGGTTAGTAATTTGTTTGCCATTGGTTTATGGTTTTGGTTATCTGTGTCTATTGAACAATGAAGAAGATTTAGGCAAATCCTTTGTTTAAGAGGTAAGCTCCATGTCAATAAAAGCCCTGGACAAGTCCTATCTATTTGTCTTAAAGTAGGAATTATGAAAGAGCTATTACATAGTAAATCTTATTCATGGTTAGGTTGATGAAAGCCCTATTGAAAAAGATATAACAAAAATACATTAACAGTAAATTAATCATCTATGCAAAACACCCATGTAAAAAATAGTATAACACCACAAACCTCATTAAAAATTCCACGTGTTGCATTGTACTAAATACTATAGAGTAATAGAGGATTTGTAAAAGTGGATTATAATAATACAAACAAGTGTAATGAAGGAAAATTCCTATCATCACAACACATGGATAGAATGGTTAAGGAAAATATATTTTGAAGTCTTTGAGAAGATCAATGCATGTCTATTTGTATATGTATATATATGTATGTATGTTTTACTAATAATTCTGTTATAATTTCCCCATTTTTCTATAATACTCAATGGTAGATAATGCAACTATTGTTATACAATTTCTCTATTTGTTAGCACACTACAAACAAGGTGGGGATCAAAGCAAAATGAAAACCATGGTAGCTCAATGAATGTGCAAATCTATGTTGGCAAAGGGAAGAATAAATTGCGTATCCATTTAGAATCTATAGTATCTTGTTTGTAAGTATTTGAAGTGAAATCAATTAGAGGGATTCAAAGGGGCTAATTGTATAAAACATGTATAGCACCAAAGATGCATAGAGTGTATATATGTGTCTACATATGTGTCACCATTCCATGCATATAAAAATTTCTTTATTCGTTTAGGTTGACTAGAAAAGAGTATAAGTTGAATTTTTAATTCACAACTCAATTCTTATGCAAATTTTTTATCTTGTATTAATATGTTTAACATGGGCTTTAAGATATAATAGAAAGAGAATAACTATTGTAGTCATGTACATGTATAAATCTGTGCATGATTGTTTATATAAAGTAACAAATATATAGAGGGTATGTAGCCATAGAGGGAGGGGGAAATTGATTGTATAAAAGAGGAAAATATAAATATGTTAAACAAACCTTCTTTACATTTAGAGTTGTGGATGTCTTTCTGGTACCAATTGTAGAATACATGGGCTGCATTTTTGCTTCTTGATCTATCTTTGTATTGAGCGCAACATCATACCACTACAATTTTTTTTTTCATATTGTTATATTAGAATGTACATGTGTGAAATTAGGTAAGTAAGGAATGGGGAAAAGGCATTGTGGAATGGCCCACTGCAAGAATAGTAGTGAAGGTGTCACAGGTTGTAGAAGGGTGTAGCTGCGAGCTCTCCAAACTGGCACGCAAGGGAGGTCCATATCAGTTTCTTTGATAGGCCTGCTATGAAACAAACACTAGAGTTTATCATTTCACAAGGTAACCAAAATAGTTTATATTGTTATAGTAGAACAATGAATATTATCAACTAGCATATGGGAAAACACCTACCATTTTGTGTCTGTTGAGTGGGGCATGATGAGGAACCATGAAGGCAATAAACTCCATGGTCATTGTGGACATGCTCGAGGACGCTAGGAAAAACAACATGGAATTTTACCATGTATCATGGAAAAGAAAATTGATGTACACAACACTATATATTTATAAATGTAATATATAGGAATAGTGAAACAAGGAAATGACAGGAAAATAATTTTGCAGGCAAACATTTGTAGCAATTTGAATCAAATAAAGCTAATAGAAAAGATAATAGGAAAACATTTAAATTTGTGGAAGGAAAACATGGAGGAGGAATGTGAGAAGTCAATGTATAGAGGTTGTCAGAATAGAAAACACAAAATTGTTGTAGGATTTCAAACTTATTAATCAAATGGAAGACAATTTCTTTTGAGAATGCATCCACAACATGTGCATGAACTTTTGTTTTCTAGTTATTGTTGGTTCCAATCTCTATGCATTTTAGACAGCTAGAGTTTTTTGTATTTGCATATCTATTAATGTGTAACAACTATAATTGTATGTTTACACCACTATATGCTAAAATTAGTTGTAAGAGAATTGTAGGTATGCCAATAAATAGTTGACTTCATGAAATTTTAAAACACTTAAACAAAGATGGGAAAATGGAATATACAAAAGAGTGTATTAGTTTGAATTCCATTTAGTAAAAGCATTGCTAAACGAAATCTTAGACGAAGAAGTCAACAATTTAATACAATAGAATCATCAAAACATGGAATTGGCTTGTATAAGTTGTGTCGTGTAGTTATTTGTGTGTGGTATCTTTGTGCATCTTTGGCACTTTACCCATGTTACAAAAATTATTACTTGGTATGGTTTTTAAAGATACAACTTAGAAAAGGTTTGAAGAGGTGAGGGCACACAAGCTGAGGTAGATGCAAGAATAATTATCCTGGAGCCTTTTTTGTTTGTTGGCCTATCGGCTGAAACCAAAACAGTTGGCAAGCCCTGCAATTGCTCAAGGTATGTTTCTTCGCTGCGGCGATGAGCAGTGTACTTGTTGGTTCCAAGTCTAGAGTATCTCTCAAATGAGAAAGGTGGATCAATACAAAGTCTTTCAATTGATTTTACATGTGAAATAGCTGTAAAAGTCAACCCTTGCCTCTCTTTGGTACCTATGTTTATTATTTCTCTATCCAATGTTAATCCTTGTGCTTTATGTATTGTGATTCCCCATGCCATAGTAAGTGGAATTTGTGTTTAACTCCCCCAACTTATAGCTATGATGGGGATGTCTCTTCAATTTTTTGGGTCCCATGGTGGGCCAATGTAATTTTGGAAGCAAACAACAACATAGTCAGGTGGGTTTGGCAGTTTAGAATCTGGATTGTAGACAATAGCCATAACAACACCAAGGGATCCATTGACGTGACCAACTTGAATCTACAAATTCATTGTTAGCATCACCTGTTCACTAACACAAAGTACTAACACAAAGTAGCAATTTTGGGAGAAGCTAGTCATCATCTCCACGATTAGATGCCTATTGCTGAGCCATCTAAGTAATGCTAATGGCTATTGGTAGATTTAACTATTTGATCATTTTTTTGTTGTGGAATGCAACCAAGTCATTTGTCACAAAAAAATGTGTAGCAACATCAAATTGTTGTCTTTCTATGGCTGAGAGTGTTTTATTTGTTTGTGTAATAAGCTCTTCCCAATCATTGTGGACAACCTCAACATTTCTTATATGAAGAAGGATTTCACAAAAATTTCATTGTGAAGGGCTATCTCCTTTTTGGTGAAAGATAGTGTCTAGGGTTATTGAGACCATGAAAGTGTGCCACAAAGCTATAGCCAATGAGGATGAATCATAAATAGGTGTATCCATGACAGGTGGCAATTGAGCGAGATCACCAACAAAGATCATAAAAACACCACCAAATGGCTCTGTCTACTTATCTGGGAACACTTGGCGTAATTGGCTATCTATTTTCAATAGGAATTTTGGGCCTAGAAAACTCATTTCATAGATCAATATGTACTCAATATACTTAAATTGTTCTTGGAATAATGTCAATTGTTGCCCTTGCAAAGGACTCATATCCTTTATGGGAATCTGAATTGCTGTATGGATTGTAGAGGCACATATGTTGTATGCAGCAACACCTGTAGGAGCCAATGTGAGCAAGCAACTATTGGGTCTAGCAAAAGATGTGTTCATTTGTTGTCAAATAAAATTTATGAGGAAGGATTTACGAGTGCCAGTTGTCCCTTGAATAATCATGCAGAGAGGGGCTTTGGGTGAAGGCTGCATACAGTGGGTTTGGATTATTTCAAGGGCCAATTACTGCTTCGGTGAAAGTTGATGGGTTGACATATCTACATACAAGAATTGAACCATAGCTTGCTCACATTGTGCATTTGTTGATGAGATGAATTGCAAAGCAATATTATGGAGTTCTTTAGGAACATGGTTTGCATTCCATGGATGGTTCATATCAAAATCCTACCTACCCAATAGCTGAAGCTGATTTATAGTAAAGTTAGTAGTAGCACCAAGCCAAGAGAAAACTTCCCATTCATATTCATCCATAGAAGGATGATGGTTCAAATCATCAGTATCACTATGATTCTGTTCTTCAATTGTGGATGTAATTGGAACTCTATTAACATGCGAAGGATGATAACCAACCATTTTTAAAAGTTTCCAATTTTCTATTATCTGTTCTCTCCAAAGACCTATATCTATTTGTATGTGCTAGAAGGTTTTGTATAGCATAAGTTCAATCAAAAAAAATGTCTCAAATATCTTTGTATATTCAATAGGAGTAGTCTTGAATAATAGGTAAACAAGGACAACTAGAGATTGGAGCCTTGGTTTCCATTTATCCTTTTTGCATTGTTGGGAGTGTGTATATAGGTTGACCAAGTCAATAAGGGATAAACAAGCTATCTCTGGAGGCCTTTGCATATGGCAATGAATATAGTTTGTTGGCAACTCTTCATCAGTATCATCTCTATTTATATGAAACCATGTCTTTTTACAAACATTCAACCAAACGTATCATTGACTTGGAGTAAGAAGAGGCAATTTTTGTAACATATGACACGTCTCTTGTGTAGAGATGTCACGTTCCACAACCATATCCATCATGAATTTTTGGTATGCAACCAGTGCTCTATTCTCAACTATATTTGTATTTGCAACTCTTTTCAACATATCTATAAAATTTTCTAATTTTTTCTCAGATTTAGCTGCATATTTAGAAATATTATTCAAAACAATTTTCCTAGAAACAACTAGTTGTCAATCAACATTGGCATGTCAAATTGCAAGCATAGTTGGGCCGTGAATATTTAAGCGATCATCATTTCTTGCTGGTTTGTAGGATTTGTGAGATTCAACATTAGATGTCAATGTAGAGGTAAGTTGCTGCTACCATGGTGATTTATACCAACATTGCAATTGCTCTCCTTCTCTTCTTAAACAAGTATATTCAAAGTATTTTGTATGCCTTTGAACTATGTTTGGCAACTCTTCATAATCTATGATTGGGTCATTGGTCAGGATCTGGCTTGTGGTAAGCAAGCACACGTTTTCTTCAGAGCAATGAAACATTCTAAGCAATCTTTGTGCAGGGCAACGTGGATTCCACACTGAAGCAAATCCATCAAAAAAGTTTCTTACTATGGTAAGATCATGGTCATTGGACCAATCAAGAGTATCCATGTCAGGAGCTTCTCAAAGCCATAGAAAACCATGCACATGTGCATAGCCATGATGCTTCCATTCATATCTATACCAATAATATTTTGCATGCAAAAGCTTTTCGATCACCTCTTCACGAAAAATTGAGAATCTATGATGCAAATTTAAAGATGCTATATGTGGATTCTAAACAACACTATCTATTAGCGTATTTGTTGATGGCTCCATTGCTAAACAAGATGCAATAGAGAAAATATTTTGCAGGTCAACCCATTTTGTGTCTTCACAGCTCAAAGTGAAAAAAAAGGGTGGGTGTACCAAGTTGTTCAATCATAGTGGTTAGCTGGGCCTAACAAGAGCTCCAAATAGAGTGGGTCCCATGCAATGATGCCTCAAATCGCATCAACTAATCAGCTAGTTGGTGGTCAAGAGCAGCTTGAAGTTGTTGCCTCAAAATAGTTAATGACCTAGGGGTTCTATCCTCCACATCCACTCTAACAAAAATAGAGATAGTTTGTTGGTTGCAATGTCTCATAATCAAGTTGTAGAGAAAATATCTAAACCTAACATGTTTTCCAAATACATGGTCAAAATATCTCATTAGGTGGAGGGCATATTCATGCAAGATAATTTTAATATTTCTCGATTGTAGGGGAAGCGTTGCTCCAGTGGGGAACAATGTTGGAAAGGCCATTGAAAGTAAACCTTCAGTGATGTATTTATTAACAAGAGAAGAGCTAACTTTAGGCCAAGATAAAATATTTTGGTATTTTTTTCCAATTTCCAAGACAAACCTTATATTGCTTGCAGCTCTTGTCTACCATTTGGTAAGCAAGGAATAAATGATGAAAATTTTGAAGAGCCATTTTCTTCTTGTCCAACATTTGTTGAGCTAGTTGATGGCATTAGGTCTTCACCTAAAACTTTCTCTATTGTATGCAACAAATTGGACACATCAACAATAACATTAGGTAACATATTAAGAGACTCAACATCAATCTCAACATCATTGTAGTATTTTCCATATTGGATTTTGTATTTCAATGCATCCATGACATGATGTTTATTAACATAACAATCATAATTCCTGCCTTCAATAGTGGTATTGCGAACAATAATGACCTCAAGGTCTTGCAAATGATGCAACAAAAGTTTTGCAATGCTTGAGATATCCTGAGGGAAGCTTATCATGTGACCACTATATTTAAATTGGCCTCCTCTAGTGTGGGTGACCTGTAAAACTAGAGCCATCCTAGTAATAAGCATCTCTTAAACTTGTGTTACATTTTTGAGTAACAATGGTTGTGGGCTTGGATCCATTCCATCTGTGGAGTTGAACCAATGGGCACCTTTTTCAGAATAACACCTTACACATATGGATTTTGACCCTAACATTTGAGTGCGCATCCCTATGTAGCTTTCCCTACATATTTGGAAAATAGAAAGGTTGGAGAGCACATCTATACGATGTCTAAATCGCTTTACCACAACACAATAGCTATTGTTGAATATTTTGAGGTATTGTTTGTGTGTTCATGCAATATGGGAGCTCCTTTGAGATTATATACAGGGGTTGCCATTTACCATTGGGATTTTGTGCTGCAAGGGAGCACTATTACCATTTTTTCATGAAGATGTGCTTGTTGTAGCTATCCATTGTTGTAAGTATTTTTTGTGACACTTCATGGATATTTCCTCTCTATTCTCCCTATAGTACAAATAATTTTGTTGTTGTTTTTTACCCTTTCTAAATTCAGCAATTGATTGGGTTGTGCAACTTGACTCTACCCATCTAGCCTACGAGTATACATACAAGCTCAAGTAAATTAGGATATATGAATATACATATACCCATACATACATTGAAAGTGGCAATTATACATAAAAATATAACAAAATGTATATGTCTATCCATCTGTATATGAATCAATATCTGTGAATGACCAAAAAAGGAATAGCATAGGTTGAACATTAGTAAATATTAAATTCTAGTTGAATATACATAGAGGACTTGGGAACCTTGGGACAAGGAGGGCTGGATAGTAAGACTGTGCTTGTGCGAGGCTTAATGCATTGTGTCGTTGCTGTGCAATGGGGGAAAGAAAAGCAAAGTAAATGCGAGCGGGTGGAGTAAATGCATTATTGAATGTTTTAGTCTCACAAACTATGCTTTGATTAAGATGCATTGTCAAAGCAATCATTCTGGCATTAATTTCATAGTAATTAGGAAAAATCTATTGTCTACATATCTAATCTACGATATTGTAGTATTTCTTTTTGCATATACATATAGACATACACATATGCATATACATACACATGCATATACATACACATATACATATATAACCATATACATACATATACATATACTTATACATATATACATATATACATGTACATATACATACATATATATATAGACATATATAGACATATACATACATATACATATATATATACATATACATATACATATACATATACATATACATATACATATACATATACATATACATATACATATACATATACATATATTGATTGTTGCAGTGTCATAAACTATACTTTCATTTGGTTGCACTGTCAAAAGAGCTATTGTGCCATTTATTTCATAGCAAAAGCAACAAAAATGTTGTCCTCATATTTGATCTATCATATTGTAGTATTTGTTTTTGCATTCCCATAGACATACACATATGCATATACACATGCATATACATATACATGCACATATACATATATACATATGCATACATGCATACATATACATACATATACATATACATATATGTATACATATATACATAAATACATACATATACATGCATATACACAGAGACATATATACACATATACATACATATACATATACATATACATATATATACATACAGATATACATATACATCAAAGCGTCCTTTTATATGCTGGAAATTAGGAATGCATAACTAGTTCGACATGTATATGCTTTGTCAAGATGGCCCATTTAGATGTAAACCTAGAAGCAAAGAGAATTTGCAACAAGTACAAGATGAAGCGAAACCGTAAGTAGATCTTAAGGTGGGGAGGCCATGCCCTTAGAGCCAGACTCTGTCAAGAGACCAATAGTGGCTGGCAAGAAATAAATATTGGGGGCCTTTGTGAACCCATCCACAAATCCCACTTCTGTAGACATAGTTCTACGAGCTTATTTGTAGTGACACAATGTTGCAATTTGAGTTCACTAATTGACAACTCTATTTCACAATTAAAAAAAAGATCAGTGTACTATAGCATCCAAATGCTAATTGGTACACAACTTATAGATATCAATTTATAACCATCCCACTTTTAATACTGTTTAAAGAAGATGAGATACAATAAGAAGAATAGAAATGCACTTTTAATGGTATGCAAACACCAGGGGACAAATCAAGAACAATAAAAATAATAAATGCAAATGCATAATAATATACCCTCATATGTATCTCTCTATCTTTCAGGATGCTTATATGTGTGTGTATGCAGGCTTTTATTTTTTCTATGAGCCAAGGAAGACGATTATTACAATACCATAATTTTAATGAAACACTGCTATGGCTCTTTTGGCAATGCAAATTAATCAATATATTTTCCTACCTTTATAACAAAAGAAACAACAACCATTACTGAATAATCAAACATATGTCATGCTTCAGTATTTTCCTAATAGTTCTTTTATGATTTTCCTATTTGTCTATAATATTTAATGGAAAATAATGGAGCTTCAATGTAGAATATATGCATGTATATATGTGTACAAATAATTAAGTACATATATGCATTGAAGTTCCCCTTTATGAACACATTTACAAACACACACATATAAGCATATATATATATGTATCCATATGTACATATGTATATATGTTTCTATATACACATGACTATATCTAAATACTTGTGTATAGTATAATTTTTTATCACCATTTAACTCTTGAGCTTGGAATTTATGAAGACAAGAAACATCCAAATTGTTTTTCCCCTTAATTAACCAATTGGGAAGGCTACAAATTCAAACCTTTTTGGTTGCTTATACCATATTGTCTACTTTGAAGTTTGGCATTAGTATAGGCAGCAAAAGGGTTGAATTTGAAGCATTCTCAACTAGTCAGCTGAGGGAAAATTTAGTTTGGATGCTTACTTGCATTTTGGGGACCATACATCTTTTTATGTAAAAACAATCTTGTTGATTTATTTGAACTTAAAGGTAGAAAACAAAATTTGAAACATATTGATACAATATTCAACCTACATTCTTTATAGGAAAATATCAAAGAAAAATAGAGAATTGTATAACAGGTATCAAACACATCCTTTACTAGTTTCTCAATTGAAAATTCAAGCAACATTATTTCCCACTAAATATTATAGACAAAATCGGCAAATTGCAAAACAACTATTAAAAGAAAAGCTAAAAATCATAGCCAGATCACATGTGAGTTGGAACCCACACTAAACATTCTCATAGAAGGAAAGTAGGCTATGTAAAACTTGTTTTTTCAATTAAAATTTGAAGCTACATTGTTTGGTATGAAACCCATATTAAATAGAACTCATATAGCCAATGAGCACCAATAATCTGCACAACCTCCCCACAATGGCACAGGCTTAATTAGCAATTCAGGCTACATCAATTGACAATAATTTTTGTAGTCAAATAGAGAATTTTCCAAAGAGCTATTACATAACAAATCCACTTGCCGGCCAAGCAAATGGGGAGCCCGCTTGAAAGTTCAAACAAATAAAAGAGATATTAGAAACAATAATACTTACCAACTGCCAAACTAATTTTATATGGACATCATGTTCATAATATACAAATGGTCCTATGTTAATGCGTCCACTAGTACAGATGCAAACAAATAACCAAAAAAATAAATGCAGGGAAATAAAAAATACTAACCCTAAGCATATTTATTGAGCAAACAAACAAGGTTCCACTACAATTCCCCCTATGGTAATGGGTAGAAGGCAAAAAAATCACAAGGATAAACCCAGTCACATCACGAGCAAGCACCTATCTAAAAATATGCACATTATGTGATTGCTCCAATTCATGGATGGGTTGATGTATTATGTGTATGTATGTATATATATATATATATATATATATATATATATATATATATATATATATATATATATATATATGCATGTGTATAGATATGTATATATGGATAAATATATGTATATATGTTTTACTAATAGCTCTATTATAATTCACCCATTTTTGTATAATACAAAATGACACATAGTGCAACTCTTTTTATACAGAGACATATAGCACGAAGACATTATGATAGGGTAGGGTTGGATGGAACACTCACTGTTCCATGCTCTCGGTCTCACCTTGGCAAACCCCTTTGGTGTCTTTCTCCACCACCTTAGCCTATAGGTCCTAATGTTTGTTAGGCACCCCTAGTTCTCCTGGAAAACCCTACTATCATCTCCATTTCCCTAACCAAGCCAATCTTGGTGCTCTCTCTCTACCATTCTCTCCTTAGCCCTTAATCTTTCTAAAGGCTAACTAAACCTCCAACCTTCACTAACTCATTGCAGGGGTGTGTGATGTCTTCCATGGCTTCAAAACCATCCTCCTAGGGTTCCTGATCATCCACCAATCTTCAATTCTCCATCGCTCTCACCAAACCCTATTCTAGGGTTTAAAAAGGCTACTAGCCCTTGAGCCCCAATTAGGCCTCCTAACCCGAGAAAAATGGAAATCACTCCAAAAACCTCTGAATGACCTAGGATCGTTTCTTGGGGTTTGTGTTTCCTATGGCCACACCTTGAATATTTTTGGGGTTTGGAGCCCGTACTGTCCGTACACTGCCCTAGCCATGATCTTAGCACTTTCAGGCTTGTTTTAAGCCAAATTCTGACCTTTTGTTTGAACAGTCAGTTTATTCTTCCTCCATGCGGTCTGTCAGGGCTCCATCCTTCTTCCCAAGCCTCTTCAAGGCTTCCTGCATCCACCACACACCTTGGTTTTCCAGGGAATTGACACCCGTGCAACCATAGTGCTTTGCACTCTTTGACTGTCCTAACTGGGCACTGCCAAGTTTGCCTAGGAATAGTCTTTTGCCTTAGTTCTCTGAATCCTAAGGAATCCTAGACCTATACTATTTACAGGCATGGAGCTTAGCCTCAACTCCCATGAACTATACACCAGGTATAGTGGAAGACAGAGGTCTAAGACTCCATGATTGTCAGTTTGCCAGACTGATTAGAAATGAAAAGAAACAAAACTAACTAAGTACAAAGCTAGAAAATGATGAGACAACCTAACTACTGACCTCACAAAGCTTGTAAAGTAATTATCACATGTGCCACACACTGTTCAGTGCCTGGAACCCTCCATTAACACACTAATAAGAACAAAAACAAGAAAATTGCAAGAATTTCATTGCTTTTCCATATGAACTGTAAAATCTAAATGATACAAAGCTTTTTCCAACCTCAATTCTAGTTCGAGGTCCACCTTTTAAAGGCTCACAAAGTGGTTACTTCTCCCTTGGTCGGACATAACCACCACAAAAGGCCAAAATTGCACAAATGCAACATTTTGGGCTTTATTTCCAATTCCTAGTGAATCCTAGTGAAAACAAGTTGTGAAACTCATCCATTCTACCATGAGCTATTGATCAACCTTCCTTCTAACATATTCTAACACTTCTAACTCAAATCTAAATGGTCAACATGACCTTCAAGCATTAAAACCACAAAATTTTCATCCTAGGCTCCCAAATTTGCGTAGTGCCACCTAATACTTCCTAGGTGCTCCTGCACCTTTCTCCCCCTCTCAGCCCAAGCACTAAGGAATGGAAGGAGAGACCAATGACAAGTCAATACCAAACTTCTTGAACTGATCTTCTTGTACCCATGTGGCTTCTGATTCATGCTTGTTCTTCCACTTGATAAGGTGCTCCATGTACACCTTATGCCTTGTAGACTTTGTCACTCTTGACTCCAAGATCTTCTCTGCCTAAGGCTTATCTTGATTAGGTAAGGATACATTGCTGATGTCCTTGAAGATCTCCTTACTGTTCTGATCCACATCATTAACTGTCCCCTTATACTTGATCAAATCAGCTACATTGAACACTAGAGAGATCCCTAGATCGGCAGGTAACTCCACCTTGTAGGCATTCTTCCCATATTTGGCCAATACCTTGCATGGACCCACTCTCTTCATCTGCAACTTGGTTGACATTCCATTCTACAATGTTGGCTTGTTAAGGTGGACCATGACATAGTCTCCTACTACAAATTGCACATCCTTCCTTGACATATCTACCTTCTCCTTCAACTTTTGTGTAGCCTCAGTGACTATCCTCTTTACTTGCTCCTAAATCTCCTTCATGATCTGACTGAAGTCTTCGGCATGTCCACTTCTTTGTTCCATAGCTCCAAGATCTCTGAGCTCACATATGCCTCTTGGGTGCATCCCATACACAACTTCAAAAGGACTCTTCCCTATGGTCCAGTTCACACTATCATTGTAAGCATACTCAGCTTGTGAGAAAAACATATCCCATGTTTGTCCATACTCCTTAGCTAGGCACCTTAGAAGGTTACCTAGCACCCTATTAACCACCTTTGTTTGACCATCGGTCTGAGGATGGTAAGCTGATCCAAATGATAGGTTGGTACCCAATCTACTCCATAGAGTCTTCCAAAAGTGACTCATGAACTTCACATCCCTGTTTGAAACAATGCTTAAAGGTAGTCCATGGATCCTTACAACTTCCTTAAAGAAGATATGAGCTATGTAACTAGCATCATGAGTAGTTTTGCAAGGGATAAAATGACTCATTTTGCTAAATCTATCCACTACTACATAGACACTGTCAAAACCAGTCTTGGTCTGAGGAAGGCCTACCACAAAATCCATGCTTACACACTCCCATGGTCTATTAGGAATGGGTAGGGGTTGATATAGACCAGCATTACTAGCTCCTCCCTTAGCTTTCATACACACAACACATTGTTCTACATACTTTCTAACATCTCGTGCCAACTTAGGCTAGTAATAGAATCTTTGCATGAGTTCTAAAGTCTTGTTGATGCCAAAATGTCCACTAAGACTTCCATTATGCTTTTCCTAAAAGGGATTTTCCCTCATTGAACCTCTTGGAACACATAATTGATTTCCTTTAAACAAAAAACCACTTTTCAAAGTATACTCAGAATATTGGCTATGAAAATGATTCTCAAAATCTAAACATACCTTGTAGGCCTCTGAAAAGTCTTCATCTTCCCCATAGAGATCTTTGAAACTGTCAATCCCTATGCTCTTCACTTGTATCTCCTACATTGTCAACAACCTCCTCCTCAATGCATCTGCTACTTTGTTTAGCTGTCCCTTCTTATGCTTGATGGTGAAGGTAAAAGCTTGGATGTATTCCATCCATTTCAAATGCCTATTACTCAACTTCTCTTGAGTGTTGATAAAGCTAAGTGCCTGATTGTCAGTAAAGACTACAAATTCCTGAGGTAGAAGGTAATGCCTCCACTTCCTAAGTGACTAAACCAAAGCATAAAGTTCTAAGTCATAAGTTGAATACCTCTTCTTTGCTTCATTGATCTTCTCACTAAAGAAGGCTATAGGCCTGCCCTCTTGACTTAGCACTCCTCCTATTGCCACTCCACTTGCATCACATTCAATAGTGAACAATTTGTCAAAACTAGGTAATAAGAGAATTGGTTGAGTTGCCACCTCTTGTTCAGTTTCTCAAACCCTTTCTCAGCTTCTTGAGTCCACACAAACTTAGTTTTTAAACCACCCTTGATTGTATCTAGGACTGGTGCACATATACCACTAAAGTTCCTTATTAATTTTTTGTAGAACTGAGCCAGTCCATGGAAACTTCTTACCTCAGTCCCTGTGGTTGGTGTAGGCTAGTTTAGGATAGCTTCCACCTTACTTGGATCCATCTTCAATGATCCCTTGGACACTACAAAACCCAAATATACAAGCTATTGTTTAAAGAACTCACACTTCTCTAGATTGATTGCCAGCTTCTCCTCTTGCAACCTTCTGAGAACCAACTCCACATGTTTCAAATGCTCTTTTGCTGTCTTGTTGAATATGAGGATGTCATCAAGGTATACCACCACAAATATCCCTGTAAAGTCTTTAAGCACTTCATTCATGAGACTCATGAATGTTCTAGGGGCATTGGAGAGACCAAATGGCATCACTCTCCATTCATATAACCCATCATTTGTTTTAAATTCTATCTTCCACTCATCACCATCCTTAATTCTGATATGATGGTATCCACTTTTGAGATCCAACTTTGTGTAGTATTGAGCTCCTCCAAGACAATTCATTAAGTCTTCAATTCTAGGAATAGGGAACCTATACCTAATGGTGATCCTATTTATTGCTCTAGAATCAGTGCATAACCTCCATTACCTCCCTTCTTGGTTGCTAAGACTACTGGTATTGCACATGGGCTGATGCTCTTTTGAATCAATCCTTGATCCAACAACTCTTACACTTACCTAGCTACCTCTAGATTCTGATCCAGTGTAAGCTTATAAGCTGCTTTGTTAGGCAATGAGGCTCCAGGTATGAAGTCAATTTGATGACTTATGGCTCTCTTTGGTGGTAGAGTTGCAGGTGCATCATCACTTACAATGTCCTTGAACTGATCCAACAACTTTAGGACTGCTCGGGGTATGACTGTCTTTTCAGCCTTGTCTTCTTCTTTAGGTTTTAACATAACCACATATCCTTCACCTCCTTGATGTAGGTTGTTGAGGAACTCCTTACCACTACTCAACATGACACTTGGTGTCTTTGACTGTCCCTCTTCTTCTTCTAACAGTGACTGTAACTTGAAAGTCTTCCCATCCTTCTTGAATGAGATGGCGTTCTCTTTCCCATCATATATGGCACCTTTGTCATATTGCCATGGTCTGCCCAATAGTAGATGGCAGGAATCCATGGGTAACACATCACAAACTAACTTGTCCTTGTACCCTCCAATGGAAAATTCCACCGTTACTTGCTCATTCACTAAAACACTTTGCCCTTTGTTTAGCCATGTGACCTTGTAGGGGTTAGTGTGGGGTACCTTCTCCAATTTCAGTATCATTACTGCCTCCTCTAAGATAATATTGTCTGTTGAACCTGAATCTACTATGACCTTGCATACTTTACCAAGTATCTTGCACCTTACTCTAAATAGAGCTCTCCTTTATTTTGGTTCTTCCTTGACCGGTTGTTTGATCAAAACTCTATTGAACATCAGATTCTCTCCCACCTCAGATTCAATGTGATTGACCTTAGATGACTTAGGACTCATGGTGTCCTCTTGTGCATAAGCCACTCTCTTCTCATTGTTTGATGAAGATGCTTTCTCCGGGCACTTATAAGCAGGATGTCCTCTTCCTCTATTTGAAATTCATGTTTGGAAAGTATGAATTTCTCCTGCCTGCTCCTCTTCCTCTATTTGAACCTCCTTGAGGTCCTCTACCTCTGTTATATCCTCCTCTAGAAGATGTTTCTCCTCCATGCTCTATGGGTTTAAACTCTCCTTGGTTTCTTTGGTCATTTCCTCTACCTTGGTAGCCACCTCGCTGCCCTCTTTGATCTCTTTGATCTCTTTGATCTCTGCCTTTGCCTCTACCCTTAGAAGCCTAGTCTTGTTTCCTCTTGTTTCTTTCCTCAATCTTGATAGCTAATTGGTAACATTGATGTACTATCTTAGGACTCAAAAGAAGCATCTCCTCTTGAATGTTCCATTTCAGGCCATTAAGATACCTAGCCACCTTGAGACTTTCATGTTCTGAAACATTAGACCTCATACAAAGTTTTTGGAACTCCTCTGTGTAGGTATTCACATCTTGGTCCTTCTGCCTTAGGCTTTGTCTCTTCTTGTGTAACTGAATCTCATAATCATCTGGCATGTATGATTCCCTCACTTTAGCAACCATTCCTTTCCAAGTTGAAATAGGCTGTTTGCCTTCCTTTTCCCTCTCTGTCTAAATGAATTTCCACCATGTCAAGGCAAAACCTCTTAGTCTTGATTTGGCCACCTTCATTTTTGTGCCTCAGTGACCCCATCACATTCAAAATGGTTTTCCATTCCCTCTATCCAATCCATGACTAGATACGCTTCCATTTTTCCACTCAAAGCCTTTAATGCCTTCAAGAAAGGCTCTTCTTCCAAAACAGGGTCAGGTTCAGGGATCTTGTCTTCCTCTGCAACCTCTTCTTTCTTTGGTACCCTTCCTTCCAACTGCACATTATTCAATGTTTTCTCCAGTTGGTTTATTCTTTCTTTTAACACCTTATTGTATGCCTTCAAGTCCTTTTCCACTCAAAGCCTTTAATGCCTTCAAGAAAGGATCTTCTTCCAAAACAGGGTCAGGTTCAGGGATCTTGTCTTCCTCTGCAACCTCTTCTTTCTTTGGTACCCTTCCTTCCAACTGCACATTATTCAATGTTTTCTCCAGTTGGTTTATTCTTTCTTTTAACACCTTATTGTCTTCCTCTTGTTCTTCGACCATCTTGGCCAATTCAGCATTTGTCACCATGATGGTAGAACCACTGGATTCAAGGTTTGACATACAAGATTCTATCCCAAATCTTTAACTTGCTCTAATACCAATCTGATAGGGTAGGGTTGGATGGAACACTCACTGTTCCATGCTCTGGGTCTCACCTTGGCAAACCCCTTTGGTGTCTTTCTCCACCACCTTAACCTATAGGTCCTAATGCTTGTTAGGCACCCCTGGTTCTCCTGGACAACCCTACTATCATCTCCATTTCCCTAACCAATCCAATCTTGGTACTCTCTCTCTACCATTGTCTCCTTAGCCCTTAATCTTTCTAAAGGCTAACTAAACCTCCAACCTTCACTAACTCATTGTAGGGGTGTGTGATGTCTTCCATGGCTTCAAAATCCTCCTCCTAGGGTTCTTGATCATCCACTAATCTTCAATTCTCCATCGCTCTCACCAAACCCTATTCTAGGGTTTAAAAAGGCTACTAGCCCTTGAGCCCCAATTAGGCCTCCTAACCCGAGAAAAATGGAAATCACTCCAAAAACCTCTGAATGACCTAGGATATTTTCTTGGGGTTTTTGTTTCCTATGGCCACACCTTGAAGATTTTTGGGGTTTGGAGCCTGTACTATCCGTACATTGCCCTAGCCATGATCTTAGCACTTTTAGGCTTGTTTTAAGCCAAATTCTAACCTTTTGTTTGAACAGTCAGTTTATTCTTCCTCCACGCGGTCTGTCAGGGCTCCATCATTCTTCCCAAGCCTCTGCAAGGCTTCCTTCATCCACCACACACCTTGGTTTGCCAGGGAATTAACACCTATGCAACCTTAGTGCTTTGCACTCTTTGACTGTCCTAACTAGGCACCGCCAAGCTCGCCTAGGAACAGTCTTTTGCCTTAGTTGTCTGAATCTTAAGGACTCCTAAACCTATACTATTTATAGGCATGGAGCTTAGCCTCAACTCCCACAAACTATACACTAGGTATAGTGGAAGACAGAGGTCTAAGACTCCATGATTGTTAGTTTGCTGGACTGATCAGAAATGAAAAGAAACAAAACTAACTAAGTACAAAGCTAGAAAATGATGAGACAACCTAACTACTGACCACACAAAGCTTGTAAAGTAATTATCACATGTGCCACACACTGTTAAGTGCCTGGAACCCTCCATTAACACACTAATAAGAACAAAAACCAGAAAATTGCAAGAATTTCATTGCTTTTCCATATGAACTATAAACTCCAAATGATACAAAGCTTTTTCCAACCTCAATTCTAGTTCGAGGTCCACCTTTTAAAGGCTCACAAAGTGGTTACTTCTCCCTTGGTCGGACATAACCAGCACAAAAGGCCAAAATTGCACAAATGCAACATTTTGGGCTTTATTTCCAATTCCTAGTGAATCCTAGTGAAAACAAGTTGTGAAACTCATCCATTCTACCATGAGATACTAATCAATCTTCCTTCTAACATATTCTAACACTTCTAACTCAAATCTAAATGGTTAACATGACCTTCAAGCATTAAAACCACAAACTTTTCATCCTAGGCTCACAAATTTGCGTAGTGCCACCTAATACTTCCTAGGTGCTCCTGCACCACATTAACATTAAGTTATTTATTTATGCAAAACACCCATGTATAAAAGAGTATCCCACCAGCAACTTCAAACAAAATAGCCTATGGGCTAATAAATGTTTATACATCTATTTATATATGTATATATGGATACACATGTATGTATGTTTTACTACTGGAGTTCTGTTACAATTTCCCTATTTCTCTATATAACTAAATGCTAGATAATGCAACTGCTCTTATACAATTACAACTATTTGTTAGTAGATGTAGTACCCCTCCATTTTGCTTATGATTTTATGTTAGCATGTTTCACTTTGATAGATCTTGGTACTTGGTTTTGATGCATTGATCACTGACATTAGAGTGATAGTGGATTTATTTCGTGATATGGTGATACATTTTATGGTGGTAATTATTTTGACATGCTTTACATTAGCATAGATGTTTACTTCTGATGTTTTTTCTATATATATGTTTATGGTAGATTAACTGTTATTTAATTTGTTAATTTGATGTGATGTTATTGGTGTGGAGAACGGAGTTGCATCACTTGCTTGTGAGTGCCTTGTGATTTCTGTGATTTTCTTCACACGGCGTGTTTGTATAATGGATTATATGTATGTATGTTATTTGTTTGATTGCAGGATTGTAGGTACATGAAACCGACTCCACTTGGTTTCTCAGGTTTGAGCGTGTCAAGACTCAACGGAAATGTTGATTGGGAGGTAGTAACAAGGTTCATCTTAGTCTAGTCTTAAACCTAGTCATAGTATGTTGTCGGTTTTAGTTTGGTGTCTTTGGTGGTTTCGTTTACGTGTGATTGGTTTATTTGTTATGAAAGAAATTTTTTGTTAAATTAATGATAGATTAATATTCTTTTAATTTAATGTTTATTAAAATTAATTTTAAATGTTGTAAATAAAAGCTTTATATTTTATTTGATTAATTATATTAGTTTATTTGGTTAAGTAATTTAATCAATGAGATTAAATTTATTTAATTTAAATAAATAAATTAATTAAATTAAAGTTGCTTTATTTGTAAGATTAGATTAAATTTAAATTAAATTGCTTTGTTGGAAATGGTATTTTGATTGTTAAATAAATAAATTAAACAAGGAAAAAGGAAATTGTATTTTGAAATTTGAATTCTTTAAATTCTTTAAATGCATGAATTCTTGGGGTGATCCCATAATAGTGGTTTACAATTTTTGGCCAAACTAGACACTGAAATTATTATTTTTAACTAAATCTTCACATTCGAGCACCTATAGCGGCTAAACCGTGAGGAATTTGAAGATGGTGTAAACTAGAGTCTCATCAAATTTTGTTTGTAGATTCTAAAAATACTTTTTTCAAAATTTTTGGAATCAAATTGCACTTATTTTTCCATCTCCCACAAAAATTGATTTTTTTTAGAAAACAACATTTTTAAAAAGTGATGCACACTGTATAACGCATAACTTTTTTTCCATGAAGGATAAAATTCTATTTCTTTCAAATTTAGATTTTTAACTCTGATATCTAGTGCTTCCACTTGGTTAGATAGTTTTTTATTGAATATGTTTTCCTTAATCAAGTTTCAAAGTCAAACAAATTATAATTCAGACACAGCGCAACCGTATAACGCATAACTTTTTTTGTATATGTCAAAATTTAATTTAATTTTTTTGTTGGATCAAGGACTTCAATATCTGGTGCACTCATATTTTTCAATTTTTTTTTTTGATAATATTCTATTTTTCCACATGTGAAGAGCAAAGAAATTAATTTTTGATGAAAAACATATGTTTAACAAAACTTAAAAAACAAATACATAACAAAACCAAAACATATTAAAATTATATCCATTGGATAGCTTGTTATGAGGAATACCATAATCACTTGAAATAAAATTTAAATGAATTTATTTGATCCCCCAAAAGCTAAATCAAAAGTTATTTTTTATCAGCATTTTGATAGGTGTAAAGGAGACGCATTTATAGGTATGGTTTAAAACTAGCGAGGTTCTATCCAAGGGGGTTTGATCTAAGGTGATTTGATCAAACCCTCTTCAATTGGAATCCTTAAAATGGAACTTTTAAAGGCTTAAATCATTATATTTTCTAAAAATATGTGATTTCAGCTAAAATTCGTTCCTCTCAGGAATTGTAAACCACTATTGTGACAACAACCCTTGATAAGGAAGAAATAAAGAATCATCCGAGAGGTGGTTAGTAGATATTTTCTTCTTGACATGTGTGGTAGTTAAATTAATTGCTTCTTGTTGAGGATTCTCTTGGAAGATTTTTATGGATTTGGGGAAAATAGAAGATTACTTCATGGGAAATGAAAAGAATAGACTTTGGGCTTTAAAAGTTTTGGAATTGGAATTGTTTGTGAATTTTGTTTGGGATTTTGGCATAATTTTCTGGAAGAGGATTACGAATAGAAATTTTGTTCAGTATCTGTGTTCTTTTAGAAAGTGGTGGTTGAAAAGCCTCTCTTCAACAGACAATTTTCAAGCTACAGGAAATAGGTTCCTCACTGGTTATTTATTTAATTTATTTCTTTTGAAAAGTATGTCTGTGAAAAGGATTAGTATTGTGAGGTTTTGTTAAAATTGTTAAAAACGTGTTTGTTTGAGGAAATTGTTTGTATTTTAAAACTCTGTTCTTCTCGGCAATTTAGTCTGTAGAGAATTTATTATTTCTTTGTTAAAAGCTTCTTGTAGGAAATAGTTTGAGTAAAAATTTGTGAAGGGAAATCATTTATTTGGAAAATGAAATTGAAACCTCTAGGAATAAATTAGAACTTGTTGGGGAAAATTTTTGTGCATACTGTTAAAATTTTCAATATCCCCTTGAAGAACCCTGTTGAAAATCTATTCCTGTTTTAAATATTTGTCATTTATTTAATTGTGAATATATATATAAAATATATATATATATATATAAATATAAATATATATATATATATATAATATATATATATATATAAATTTATATACACATATTTTTATGGATTCATATATAAATTGAATTGTGAGAATTTTATTTTGAAATTCATGGTAATCGCCGTACAGGTAGATTTGGGAATTTTATTAAAAATAAACGGAATTAAAATCGTCGTCGTTTTTATTTTATATAAAATTTATTTCTTAAGAAAATACATATTAATTTTTTTTTTTTATGGAGAGTTGAAGAACTGGGCGGGGCTACCCACGGCTGACCTTACAGGGGGACGACAGTGAGGGCCGAGCCTAGCGCCACCCTCACAGCCAGTGCTTAGCTCTGCCTCCCACGACCGAGCTCTATGGGGAGGGCTGCGATGGCGGCCCTACCCACAGTGTAGCCTACGCACGGTTAGGGCTAAAAGCCCTAAATGTTAATATTAAAAGCCATGCGAATTTTCAATATAAGTTTTAATTTAAAATATCTAGTATTAATATTTATATTCTGCATAATAATTATATATATATATGCTATATGTAATATATATTAATAATATAATATATATTATATATATAAAAAATATATATAATAATTAGGATTATATATTTATTTAATGTTAAGAAAATTTGGAAATATGTTTATGTTATTAATGGGATATTAAAAAATAGTTTATTAAATATTTAGATATAGATATTTAATAATTAATTACTATGACAAGTTATTTGTGCTTAAATTAAATTGATATTCTTGAGCTTATATTGATTTCATTATAATATGTGGCTATGAAATTGAGCAAATTGTAGGTTTGATTTTCGTATTGAATGGAAGTTGAATTAAATCCTAGAAGATTAATTTTGTACTTCATATTTTGACTGATTGGATTTAGTAAATCCTAATGTAGATTCCAAATGTTTTTGATTTGCTTGAAATTGTGTATCTTTTATTGGGCAAATTGGGAATGTGTTAGAAGTACAAGTCTTCCAGATTAGTTTGTCTTTAATGTGGAAATTGTAATTATTTAGATACAATCCTTGTGTTGACTAAGGTTGTGTACATGGTTTTGCATGGTGTATAGACACCTGGTTTTATGAACATTGACTTGATGTTCGTTATGAAATGTGTAGAATTATATGTTGAATTCTTGTGCACCTTGTTTACCCTAGTTAGGGAACTTAGATTCCTTATGTTATTTTAGGGGAGTGGCTCTGTGTGAGGGCCGACACACAAAGTGGTGCTTGGGTAACTCATGTAGAGTTAGTAAGTCAGTGAAAATTAAATCAACACATTACGTATTCTAAAATATTTAACTGGATTAATTATGCCGCACTCATGGACTTAAGAGCTAGTTCAGTCTTGAGAATGAGTCGAGAAGGCCTGGAATGGCAAAGTTGATATGTTGTTATTTTAAAAGATATTGGATTCCACAACAGTTTGCATGAGGGGCTGGGTTTTGTAAGAGGTTGCCAGGGTAACCCAAGTTGGGGGTTGGAACCTAGGAAGAAACACCAGGGTAACCTATGCAACATTGTGATGACACTCCACCTAAAATAACAGTGCCTTTGTGAACTTAGTTTATTTGATTTTCCTAATTCTGGAAGCAATGTAACCAATAGGTTAAGTATGTACTTGTATAGTTTTTTTTATGGTTATTATTTGTGTCTAGGGTTTGTAGGTTATGTCTAGGGAACCTTATTATTCTCTCCTAGCACGGGGGTGTACCTACGGGTACCACATGGTTGGGTGGAACGTGCACCTTACTCTGTTGGGTCCCCAATTCTTGATCATGGCAACGAGAGCTTCATGGATGGAGAGCTCGTATATGGATATATGTGTACTTCCTCAATTGTTATAAGGTGAACATTTGTAATATGTAATTGTAAACTATTATTTGATCTACCTCATCTGAAGAATGAGTATTGTAATGTTATTTCAAATGCAATGTAAGAATCTTATTTGTACTTTATACTATCATGGATGCAATTCAAATGTTATGCAATGTTTACTTTTAAGTTTATGTTAATTGAATACATGCAATGCTAAATACTAAAGTCGTCTATGGAATTTCAAGTAGTGTGTCATCGTGTAACATAGAGAATGTATGCAACTAATAAAGTTAATATTAATACTTTTAAAAAAAATTTATTACACTTTCGTAGACAATGCTACATTCCTTAGGTTACAAGACGGGGCATTACAGATTGGTATCATAGCCAAGGTTCTAACACTGGACGCTCTGGGTAATTGCAAGCCCATTAGGTTGACCTAGTATGTAGTATTGTTATCTGTTAGCCTTGGTTGATTAGTATTTGAGACTCATTTTTTTTATGTGTAGGATCATGCCTAGGCGACGTGGTAGAGGTCGTGGTAGAGGTTGAGGTGGAGGCCGAGGGCCAATCCCGTAGGTTACTCCCCCTCTGATCCCTCATCAGAGTGTTTAGGTAGAATAGTTGGGTCCACAGCTAGATCAGAGGAATGAGGGATAGATTCCAGAACAGTCAGGAGTAGAGGGATCACCGTTATGCCCTTTACCAGAGGAGGTCCTAGCTCGACTTGGACCTAGACAGGAAGTTGATCAGGAGGTAGTTAGGGAGTGTGATAGATCTCCTAGGAGGATTGTTAGTGCTGCAGACCAGGATGTTATAGTGGCAGGGCATATGAGGTATTTGTTGAGGGCACGCCCTCCTACTTTTGATGGCATAGGAGGTGGTCTAGAGGTAGAGACCTAGTTATTGAACTTGGGTAGATGTTTTGGTATGCACCCCTACGGTAGCAATACCCGAGCTAGATGCGCTATCATGCATCTGAGATGATTTACCTCTACTTGGTGGTGCTTGGAGGAGCAGAAGCTGCATTTAGAGATTAGGTTAGTGTCTTGGGAGATGTTCCTAGAGAGGTTTAGAGCACGCTTCTTGTCTGAGCATTGGAGGCAATGATGGGCTGACGAGTTTCATGATTTACATCAGATGGCTCTATCTGTGGAGCAATATGAACGTAGATATTATGAACTCAAACAATATGTAGGAGTTGGAGATGACGAGGCAATGTTGGTACAACATTTTATCAGGGGTTTAAACACCCACATTAGTGGTGGAGTCAGAGTCTTTGAGCCGAAGACTATGGAAGTTGCAGTAGAGAAAGCACTTATAGTGGAAGAGAATCTTGTTATGGCGTTGGGTGGTCACACAAGAGTACAAATAGGTAGTGCTCCTGCAATAGGTTTTAGTCCACGGGGTGGACAGGTGCAGATAGGAGGTTCCTCTAGGAACCAACGGACACCCACTAAGGGTGGACAGTAGCAGCAACGTGGTCCTCAGAAGAAAAGTAATTCACAACCTTAGTAGGGTAACATTTTTTGGTCTCAATATGGTGGTGGTTGGTTTCAGAATGAGAGAGATCAGAGTGGACAATGAGTGTAGCATAATCATTCTGATAAGCCTGCATGGAGTTTTTAGTCTATAGTTAGTGGAGGTAGTTTTCCACGGTCTAGTGTACCTCTAGGTGATAGAGGATTCAGAAAGGGTATAGAATGTTTTACTTGTGGCCAACAGGGTCACATTGCTCGTTAGTGTCCTCAGAAGGGCACTTCTGGGTTCAGTAAGAGACTGATAGCTTCAGTGTCGACTGTAGGAGATGTAGGAAGGTTGCATAGGGTGTTTATCGCAGTGGATAACCACTAGGTTGAGCACCAGGGTGCAGTTGGAGAGGTTCCTGGTGGAGGACTAGCATCGTTCTTTGGGAACCATGCACGTCCTTCTACATCAGGAGTTGATCCTCAGGGGTCAAGATGTTGATTGAGTATAGATCCAGAGGGATTCTAGTGGCTATTCTTCTATTTCTTGGGAGGACGTATTTTAGATGTGTGTGTTATTTGTTTTCTATTTGCAGGCTTCCAGGAGTAAGCCTGATCCTAGGGGGGGAGGATGTAGTACCCCTCCATTTTGCTTATGATTTTATGTTAGCATGTTTCACTTTGATAGACCTTGGTACTTGGTTTTGATGCATTGATCATTGACATTAGAGTGATAGTGGATTTATTTTGTGATATGATGATACATTTTATGGTGGTAATTATTTTGACATGCTTTATGTTAGCATAGATGTTTACCTCTGATGTTTTTGCTATATATATGTTTATGGTAGATTAACTGTTATTTAATTTGTCAGTTTGATGTGATATGTATTGGTGTGGAAAATGGAGTTGCATCACTCGCTTGCAAGTGCCCTGTGATTTCCGTGATTTTCTTCGCACGATGTGTTTGTATAATGGATTATATGTATGTATGTTATTTGTTTGATTGCAGGATTGTAGGTACATGACACTGACTCCATCTGGTTACTCAGGTTTGAGTGTGTCAAGACTCAATGAAAATGTTGATTGAGAGGTAGTAACAAGGTTCATCCTAGTCTAGTCTTAAACCCAGTCACAGTATGTTGTTAGTTTTAGTCTGGTGTCTTTGTTGGATTTGTTTGCGTTTGATTGGTTTATTTGTTATGAAAGACAAATTTTGTCAAATTAATGATAGATTAATATTCTTTTAATTTAATGTTTATTAAAATTAATTTCAAATGTTGTAAATAAAAGCTTTATATTTTATTTGATTAATTATATTAGTTTATTTGGTTATGTAATTTAATCATTGAGATTATATTTATTTAATTTAAATAAATTAATTAATTAAATTAAAGTTGCTTTATTTGTAAGATTAGATTAAATTTAAATTAAATTGCTTTGTTGGAAATGGTATTTTAATTGTTTAATAAATAAATTAAATAAGGAAAAGGGAAATTGTATTTTGAAATTTGAATTCTTTAAATTCTTTAAATGCATGAATTCTTGATAAGGAAGAAAGAAAGAATCATCCGAGAGGTGGTTAGAAGATATTTTCTTCTTGACATGTGTGGTAGTTAAATTAATTGCCTCTTGTTGAGGATTCTCTTGGAAGATTTTTATGGATTTAGGAAAAATAGAAGATTACTTCACGAGAAATGAAAAGAATAGACTTTGGGCTTTAAAAATTTTGGAATTGGAATTGTTTGTGAATTTTGTTTGGGATTTTGGCATAATTTTTGGAAGAGGATTACGAATAGAAATCTTGTGTAGTATATGTGTTCTTTTGGAAAGTGGTGGTTGAAAAGCTCTGGAAGTTGCACTCAACAGGAAAAGCCTCTCTTCAATAGACAATTTTCAAGCTACAGGAAACAGGTTCCTCACTGGTTATTTATTTAATTTATTTCTTTTGAAAATTATGTCTGTGAAAAGGATTAGTATTGTGAGGTTTTGTTATAATTGTTAAAAACGTGTTTGTTTGAGGAAATTGTTTGTATTTTAAATCTCTGTTCTTCTCAGCAATTTAGTCTATAGAGAATTTATTATTTCTTTGTTAAAAGCTTCCTGTAGGAAATAGTTTGAGTAAAAATTTGTGAAGGGAAATCATTTATTTGGAAAATGAAATTGAAACCTCTAGGAATAAATTAGAACTTGTTGGGGAAAATTTTTGTGCGTACTGGTAAAATTTTCAATATCACCTAGAAGAACCCTATTGAAAATCTAGTCCTATTTTAAATATTTGTCATTTATTTAATTGTGAATATATATATAAATATATATATATATAAACATATATATATATTTATATACACATATTTTTATGGATTCATATATAAATTGAATTGTGAGAATTTTATTTTGAAATTCATGGTAATTTCCATACAGGCGGATTTGGGAATTTTATTAAAAATAAACGAAAATTAAAATCACTGTAGTTTTTATTTTATATAAAATTTATTTCTTTAGAAAATACATTTTAAAAAAATTAAAATTATAATGAGCCGAAGAACTGGGTGGGGCTACCCATGGCCGCCCCCACAGGGGGATGGCAGTGAGGGCTGAGCCCAGCGTTGTCCTCATAGGCAGTGCTCGGCTCTGCCTCCCACGACGGAGCCCTGTGGGGAGGGCTGCGATGGCGGCCCTACCCATAGTACGGCTTGCACACGGTTAGGGCTAAAAGCCCTAACTTTTAATATTAAAAGCCATGTGAATTTTCAATATAAGTTTTAATTTAAAATATTTAGTATTAATATTTATATTCTGCATAATAATTATATATATATGCTATATGTAATATATATTAATAATATAATATATATTATATATATAAAATATATATATATATAATACTTAGGATTATATATTTATTTAATGTTAAGAAAATTTGGAAATATGTTTATGTTATTACATGGGATATTTAAAAATAGTTTATTAAATATTTAGATATAGATATTTAATAATTAATTACTATGACAAGTTATTTGTGCTTAAATTAAATTGATATTCTTGAGCTTATATTGATTTCATTATAATATGCGGTTATGAAATTGAGCAAATTGTAGGTTTGATTTTCGTACTGAATGGAAGTTGAATTAAATCCTAGAAGATTAATTTTGTACTTCATATTTTGACTAACTGGATTTAGTAAATCCTAATGTAGATTCCAAATGTTTTTGATTTGCTTTAAATTGTGTTTCTTTTATTGGGAAAATTGGGAATGTGTTAGAAGTACAAGTCTTCTAGATTAGTTTGTCTTTAATGTGGAAATTGTAATTGTTTAGATACAATCCTTGTGTTGACTAAGGTTGTGTACATGGTTTTGCATGGTGTATAGACACCTGGTTTTATGAACAATTACTTGATGTTTGTTATGAAATGTGTAGAATTATATGTTGAATTCTTGTGCACCTTGTTTACCTTAGTTAGGGAACTTAGATTCCTTATGTTATTTTTAGGGGAGTGGCTCTGTGTGAGGGCTGGCACACAAAGTGGTGCCTAGGTAACTCATGTAGAGTTAGTAAGTCAGTGAAAATTAAATCAACACATTGGGTATTCTAAAATATTTAACTAGATTAATTGTGCCTCACTCATGGACTTAAGAGCTAGTTCAGTCTTGAGAATGAGTCGAGAAGGCCTGGAATGGCAAAGTTGATATGTTGTTATTTTAAAAGATATTCGATTCCACAACAGTTTGCATGAGGGGCTGGGTTTCGTAAGAGGTTGCTAGGGTAACCCAAGTTGGGGGCCGGAACCTAGGAAGAAACACCAGGGTAACCTATGCAATATTGTGATGACACTCCACCTAAAATAATAGTGCCTTTGTGAACTTAGTTTATTTGATTGTCCTAATTCTGGAAGCAATGTAACCAATAAGTTAAGTATGTACTTGTATAGTTTTTTTTATGGTTTTTGCTTGTGTCTAGGGTTTGTAGGTTATGTCTAGGGAACCTTATTACTGTCTCCTAGCACAGGGGGTGGACCTACGGGTACCACATGGTTGGGTGGAATGTGCACCTTACTCCGTTGGGTCCCCAGTTCTTGATCATGGCAATGAGAGCTTCATGGATGGAGAGCTCGTATATGGATATATGTGTATTTCCTCAATTGTTATGAGGTGAACATTTGTAATATGTAATTGTAAACTATTATTTGATCTACCTCAACTAAAGAATGAGTATTGTAATGTTATTTCAAATGCAATGTAAGAATTTTATTTGTACTTTATACTTTCATGGATGGAATTCAAATGTTATGCAATGTTTACTTTTAAGTTTATGTTAATTAAATACATGCAATGCTAAATACTAAAGTCGTCTATGGAATTTCAAGTAGTGTGTCATTGCGTAACTTAGAGAATGTATGCAACCAATAAAGTTAATATTAATACTTTAAAAAAAAAATTATTACACTTTCGTAGACAATGCTACATTCCTTAGGTTACAAGACGGGGCATTACAGTAGACTACAAAGAAGACGCCCACTATATTCAAATGAAAAGCATGCAAGCTCAAAGATATAACTGTTGAGCTGGGAAATTAGTAAAACATTTTGCATGGGTAGTTTACACAAATTATTTATTTATTGTTTATCTCTTTCATTCTCTGCCATATTGATTAAATTTTATTGTTGAAAGAGTGATTTACAACATATAAAAGAGCTAAATACAAATTCTGTACTATGCACCACATTTGTCATTGTTTTCTTCAGTTAGATTGCTACACAACATATTGGTACAAGACAAGCAGTCTATGTAACAACTATTACAACTATTAGGATGATACTCACGAATCATATGTATGTCATTCTCCAATGTTTTCCTTATAGTTTTCTTACAATTTACCTATTTCTCTATAATAATTAACAAAAAAAATGTAGCTCGAGTTTACAACATATGCATGTATATATGTATGTATATGTGTACATATATGTATAACATATACATACCTATTACCTTAAGAGCAATTGTACTTAAATGTTGACCTATTGTTTTGGTTGTTTGTGTGTATACCCATTTCGTAGATTAATAAGAGATTATCATTTTGTATGGATGTAGAAATTGCACTTAAAGCTTCCTCCTTCTGTCAAAAAATATGGCTAGGGCTGGTTATTTGTACATTGTTGGTCTATTGTTTTGATTGTCGATCTGTATCTTTGGTGTTCTAGCCATTACCATGGGAGCAATTCTAGTTATTTGTGTGTAGGCTTTAGAATTGTATGGAAGCATTAACATATTGGAGGTAAAATCACTTTGGTGGTTGTCCAGTATTATTCTAGTAGGAATTTTACAATTTTACAATTTGTGGTGATGTAGCTCAAATTTTCAATGAAGCTTGTGTGTTTTTGGAGAACATAATTCTATTAATTTCTACAAATAGAACCACACATATAATCTATGTGAAACTAAAGAGAGTCATTGAGATTATGTTCAAAGCTATTGGTTTTACAAATCTTATAAACTCTTCTCATGCAAAGAGTAAAAAAATAGTTATCCCATAGAAGAATAAGAATACCTCACCTAGTTGTGCATACACGACACTGAATATTGAAATAGCATTTTCATCATTTGTGTATATCTTTGGCATTACAACCATTACCATAGGAGGAATTGTAGCCATCTATGTACATGGTTTAGGGCTGTATGAAACCATTGACATATATATATTCATATATATATATATGCATACATACACACACACACACACACAAATATATATATATATACAAAATCATTGAGATTATGTTCAAAGTAGTTGGTTTTACAGATCTTATAAACTCTTTTCATGCAAAGAAAAAAAAAATAGTTATCCCATAGAAGAATAAGAATGCCTCACCTAGTTCTGCATACACAACACTAAATATTGAAAGAGCCTTTTCATCATTAGTGTATATCTTTAGCGTTGCAACCGTTACCATAGGAGGAACTGTAGCTATCTATGTAGGGTTTAGGGTTGGATGAAACCATTGACATATATATATGCATACATACATAAATACATATATATACATACATATGCATGCGTACACACACACACACATATATACATATATATGTGTATATATGCATACATACATACATACATACATACATATATTTACATATGTGACACATATATATACTCTCTACATCTTTCCTACCATACACATGTTGTGGTTTTCATTTTCAATAAATCTTGTGGGCTTATACTCTTTTCTACATGGTTGTTTTGCATAAATAATTACTTTATTGTTAATGCCTTCTTGCTATATGTCTCTGTATAAAAAGAGATGCATTATTTTCCATTCCATACTATACATAAATGGGGGAATTGTAACAGAGCTATTAGTAAAACATACATACTTATATTTATCAATATATACATAGCTATACACATGCATATATATATACACACACACACACACATGCATATATATATATATATATACATGCATGTATATCTTATTGTTCCTTTACATAGCAGGTTTGAGGGTTTTAACACTGGTGTGCTATAAAATATAATTATGCATACATACATACATACATATATATAGCTATCTGTGTGTAGGGTTTAGGGCTGCATGAAACCATTGACATGCATACATACATACATGGTGGGTTATTTTATGTGTCTTGGGTTTGCGCCCTCATCAATTATTTAGAAACCCGAGACACAGAAAATAACCCACAAACTAGAGAATAATTTTATTATTTAGAAAATGGAACTTCTTACATGTAGAGGAACTCAAATCCCCAAGTTCTACAAAACATGCAAGCTACAGAAAGCTACAGAATAACCCTTTCGTAATATGCGAGCTTGTCCCCAAAAAGTTACCCAAAAATTAGAAAACCCGCCCATAAATAGAGCTCCTCATTTGTTTGGAGCCAAAACAACATTCAATTTGAGTTTAGGTGGTTTGGCGCCAAAAATTTACAACATGAAGTTCAAATTTCAAAAGAGCATTTGCAATGGTATCTTCTAGA
Organism: Sequoia sempervirens; assembly: GCA_007258455.2. Classification (NCBI taxonomy): domain Eukaryota; kingdom Viridiplantae; phylum Streptophyta; class Pinopsida; order Cupressales; family Cupressaceae; genus Sequoia; species Sequoia sempervirens. The sequence continues at coordinate 165,911 of VDFB02324694.1, read as the reverse complement.
AAGTGCGCCAACTTCGCGGGGTCATAACTTTTGATCCAGGACTCCGATTCATGAACCGCTCAAACCGTTGGAAAGGTCTCGAAGTCAAGAACGCACTCAAAATTGGCTATGCCAATTTTGGCAAGTTTCGGGGCTGATCTGGAAGCTCTAAGTGCCTCAAATCCCACTCAGAAGATTTTTAGGTGCAAATCTGGGAAACTAAAACTGCAA
>VDFB02324694.1:133276-165601 GCA_007258455.2 Sequoia sempervirens | reverse complement strand
CATGATTATATGATATGTTTACACACATTACAATTTCAAACACAATTGAACAATTTATTTCCATATATGTATATGTATATCTGCCTATAATGCAGCCATATGAAGTAAATGCAATATTGAATGTATATTTTACTAATAGTTGTGTTACAGTTTCCCTATTTCTCTATAATACTAAATGTCATATAATGCAACTCCTTTTATACAATTAATCTATTTGTATGCATATACAAGAATAAATTACACTACTATTCAAAATGTACACGATCCTCTTTGCAAGAATTTGAACTTAAATCAATCAGAAAGATACCAAGCAACTAACTGTATAAAATGTGTATAACACCAAAGATGCAAAGAGTATATATACGTGTCTATATATATATATATGTATATATATATACACTTACATATAGATATATGTATACATATACATATAGTTTACATCCTCTGTTTATTTTTTTTGTAGTTATCTTCATGCATCTTTTCCATTACACCCATTTCCATAGGAACTATTGCAGTTAAATCTTTTTTCTTTCAGCTAAAAAAAAACAATGTCAAATGTAACTACCAAGATGCACATCCCCATGGAGAAAAACTGGTGACATCCCCGCTAGACGAGCCACCCTGGGCACTGACAAATCCAATTCATGGCTGACCTGACAAACATCCCAATAGCAACTTCAAACAAAATAGCCTATGGGCTAATAAATGTTTATACATTTGTTTATATATCTATATATGGATAAACACATCAATGTATCTTTTACTACTAGTTCTATTAGAATTCACCTATTTCTCTATATAACTGAATGCCAAATAATGCAGCTCCTACAATTACAACTATTTTTTAGCAGACTACAAAGAAGACGCCCACTATATTCAAATTGAAAGCATCAGAGCTCAATGAACATGCAAATGTATATATGCAAACACAAGAATTAATTTTACTACCCAATAACCACAATCAAAAGCATGAGAGCATGATAAGCACAATCAAAACACAAAACCCAGGGAAAATTACCAATGCTAACCATATTTTTTCATCAAGATAATAATATTTAACTCCAATAAATCCATCCATACAAATCAATAATGTCTTTGAAGTCTCCAAAAGTGGGTATAACCATAAAGGTAAAAACTACTAACCCTAACCTAATTTTTGGGTGAGAGGAAAAATATTTAACTGCAATAAAACCATGCATAGAGAATGATTATCTCTTTGAAGTCTCCAAAATGGGTATAACGGTAAAGATACAAACAAATAACAATGAATAATAAGCAGAGACTGAAACACATGAACAACAATTTAATCTTTCACACAAAATTACCATGTAAAACCACTTACATATTTCGATGCACAACAGCCTTAAAACCCTCCAAAATGCTATAAAACAAAGCAGAAGGAAATGATTTTTACAATCATCTGCTACCAAACCAACACCATAATGGCTATTTCCACAATGCAACTTAATCAATATACTTTCTCACACACTTTGAACTACATCAGTGTTAAAACCCTCCAACCTTGTATCAAAAGGAACAATAAGCACACAACAAAAAACATGAAGAATAAATAATCTTCTATCAAACCAACACCACAATGGCTCTTCTGACAAAGCAACTTAATCAATATACTTTCTTGCACAATTCAAACCACATCAGTGCTAAAACCCTCCAAGCTACTATCAAAACCAACAATAAATAGAGAATGAAACACATGAATAATAAATTACTCATTTATGCAAAATACCCATCGAAAATGACTTACACGTTCCATGGCACAACAATTTTACAACCCTCGAACCTGCTAAAAAATGGAGCCAAAGGTGACAATTTTAATAATATTCTAGTGTGTATCCCACACCACAATGGCTCTCTCAACAATACAACTTAATGAAAGTGTGCTTTCCCACACGACAACATTCAATATAGCATTTCCTTCGGGCTACGCCTCTATGCACCAACAAGAAGATGCATTGGTGCTCACCGCAACAAACACTTTCCATTCACCTTCCCTGTAATGACTACACCATTCTTGGCCACCACCAACCCATGTAATTACCAACAACCATGGTGCCACAAAAAAAAATGGTGCCCTCCCCGCTCACCGATAGAACCCCGGTGTCGACAAATCCAATTTGTGGATGGGTTGACAAAAATACCAGTGGAAACTTCAAACAAAATAACCTTGTTTATTGGGTGAGAGAAAAAATATTTCACTACAATAGAACCAAAATAATAAGCACAAAATGAAAGACATGAACAATAAATAATGTGTTATCAAACCAACACCACAATGGCTCTTTCGAAAATGCAACTTATTCAATATACTTTCTCACATATTTCGCAGCACATCAATGTCAAAATCCTCCAACCTCCTATCAAAAGCAACAATAAACAAACAACGAAAGACATGAACAATAAATTACTCATTTCTACAAAATACCCATCGAAAACGACTTACAGATTCCATGCCACAATAGTTTTACAACCCTCCAGCCTACTAAAAAATAGAGCAAAGGCCGACGATTTTAATAATAGTCTGGTATCAAACCAACGCCACAATGGCTCTTTTGACAATACAACTTAATCAAAGTATTCTTTCCCACATGGAAACATTCAATATTGCATTTAGTTCAGCCTCTGGCCCCGTACACCCACAGGAAGATGCATTGGCGCTCGCGCCAACAAACACTTACCATTTACCTTCCACGTTACGACGACACCATTCTCCATTGCCACCAACCCACATAATTATGAACACCCACATCGCCCAAAAAAAATGGTTCCCTCCCTGCTAGAGGGCAACCCCCTAGCACCGTCAAAACCAATTTGCAGCTGGGCTGAATAAAATCCTGATGGAAACTTCAAACAAAATAGCCTATCAGCTAAAAATATTATGTTTTGCAAGATATGTTGCCAATTTCCCTTAAGTAGGTTTTTTAATAGTATTAAAATTAAGTTCCTAACTAGGTATACACACATAAAATGCTAGCATTTTAACCATAGCCTTATAGTTGGCTAACTATAAATTGTTGAAATAAATATACATTTATATCATATAATCAAGCTATTGGATTCAAACCATGGGTGTTTAAAGTCTTATCTAGTTCAACGGTGATTTACAACTATGTCATAATGATTCTATTAGAAAACAATATTCTCTTCAAAGATAACACACATAAATGTGTAACCATAAAAAATAAGTTACAAGGTTCTATTAATCCCCAAATTTGTTGTGATGATAGATGATTTTTATTTGAATAGAATTTAAAACTTTATTACTCCCAAGTATATATTTATATGCATCCTAAAGATAGATTAAGGATCGTTACCCTACCTTGCAATTTCCAATTACAAACTTAGCACACATTCTAATTAAAAATAAATAAATTACAAGATATGTTACACACAACCATAAGAGAGGATCTATTAGAACAAGTAAACATAGTAGATAATGTAGACGATGTTTTGAATACTAGACAAGAAACATCACCACAATCATTAGAGATACCTCAACCCCATTAGGAAAACAACTAAATTAATTTATTGATTACATATTGTAAAACATAGAGAATGAAGAGGAAGAAATAAAGAAAAATTACTAGCAAAAAATTTAAAGAAATATGAAGATGAGATAAAAAAAATTGTGCCAATCCACATGATAGTTTGGACATAGAAATTAGCAAGATGTAAACCACCATAAATAGTATCAATGCATTATATTAGTTTTTCCTCAATTGGACAACAACTACATATTCCCCAAGAATACAAATGGATAAAATTGAAAACCAAATGCTATAACCTTCTTCTACATATGATCTATTGAAGAACCTAGAGGGAAACTTGAGTGTACAATTTGAAAAATTACATAATTAGTATCGAAAAATTCAAATCAATTAGGAATTAGATGGATGGTAAAGAAATTGTGTGAAGTATGAAGCCTCAAATTAGTATATTATGATAGAGCTATTGATTGAAGCCTCAAAAGTGGTCAATTACATTTAAACTTTTTCCACAAGTGCTTAAGGAAAAAAATCTCATAAAAGTTAAGGATCAACTAGAACTAATGCAATAGACTTCTTAGTAATGGTAAGTTTTTATTACTCAATTCAAGGGTATTTAAAAAAATTGTCATAACAAGTGAAAAATTATTTCATAAAAATTTAAAAATTTGGTCCAACCATAATTTTGCCAATTTTTTTTAGCAAGATAGAGCATGATGTTTTGAGGAAAAGTCATTGTTTTGAAGGGGGGCTGATGTTACCAAGATATATCCAATTCTATTAGAATCTTCACCCAAAAAAAGGAGATGTGTCCTATCTAGCTAGACACCAACACATCAAAACGGTAAAATATGTCAAAAAAATTTCTCCAAATACTTATACTTAGGTATTAAGTATAGGATCAAAACACATAAATATGTAGTAGAATATGTGATATGACATAATAAAATATAATAAAATAGAATGAAGAAAAATCTAATACAATTTAAATATAATAGAAAGACTAAGATATAAGTAAATATTGCATCATAGGTTTACATATGAGAAATATAATATACTATAAGTTTCTTTAAATCATGTATAATGTATAATCATTTTTATTTATCTTTTCTTGTCATGGTATTATGTAATTCACTACATAATCTCTTACACTTCTCTTATAGTTGACTCAAGGGTATAAATGTATATATTTTCAATATACTTAAGCCTAGATCCTATATTTGTACTCATTCATACCAACCCTTAAATTTGTGACCATGGGATGAGTATTAATTAAGAAGATTATAATGTCATACTTACATGAGAGTGTAAGTTCCATCAAAAGGCATTAACTAAGGATTGTGAAGCTTTCAAGAATGCCTAGAAGAGGATCCTTCTCTTTTTTCTTTTATTGTTTTTGTTTCTACTGCTCTTGTCTCTGCTTCTCCTTATGCTTTGGTTCCCATCACCTCCATGCTTCTCCTAGTTTCATCAACAAATCTTGATGAACCTCACCCTAAAAGGGTGCAGGTGTTCATCACTCCCTCTACGGAGCCACCTCTTATCACCTCTCTTCCTAATCTTCCTCCTTTTTCGTAGCCCATTGGCATGCCCTTCACAAAGGTGGTGTCCTTTGTGGATTCATCTCCTTCTCCCTCTTCCACTTCTACTACGAGGATTCCCTATCCTCCACTAAAGTGTAAATTGAAGAGATACTTCACTTTGAGTGATGGTAAAAAATGTTATCTTCATCTTTTTAGTCTTTTTCCACCTTGGATTGTGTTGTCCTTGTGACAAAGACAACAACCCTCCCTAAAGTTTTTCACTAGCCCTCTTACTGAGGTTGGTAATGAATCTTGGGTTTCTTGTCCTCCTCCCATCTAATCAAAATATGTCACTCCTGAGAAGTGCATGTTTGACTCATTGGAAGACATCTCAACTTTTTCCTTGATCTTTGTAATATCGATGACTATAGTCTCACATGACTCACCAAGGAAGAAATTGAGGAGGCTTCTTCCTTAGCTCTTACCATAAGTGAGTCAGCTATTACCACTCTACTTATCCCCCCTATAGGCTCATCTTCCCTCTCCTTATGATTATCTATATTGGGAGTAGGATGACCTGCTAGAGTTCTTGAACTAGAGAAACACCTTCTTGTTCATCTTTAGATTAGATTTATGTGCTCTTTTGTGTTCCCATGCTTATATATTTGTGTTTGTTCTCTCACCTAAAGGACCCTTGCTAGCCTTGTAGGTGCTTGGATATAGGAGAGAAAATATGTCATACACTTCATCTATTTGTATGATCATTCTTCTATATGTTGTAATATTTTATTTTCACATCAGGAACAATGCAAATTGTTGGGCATTTAGGCCTCTTTCATGTTGAACCATTCTATTATTTTTACTTTTTATTCATGTGCTCTTCTTCCCATTTTGATCTATTTGGGGAGTGATGATAGTTAATACATATTATATTATATTTATCTATTTATATCTATGAGTAGTTGGGTATGTGCAGGATCATCATGGAAAAAACAGGCCCTTAAGTGGCAAAAAATTAAGAAAAATAAAAGTTAGGCAACTTGACATAAAAATTTGAATAAGTTATCTATATTATTTCAAAAATATGTAAGAATAGAATATGTAGAAAATTGAATGTAGTTTCTAAACTACTAGGTTTGTTTAAAAGAAAAAAAATCTATTTGGTGAAAATTTGAAATTTCAATGCGGTACTTAAATTTTAGAGAAAAAATAAAGAAGTAGGTGTTTGTGACCACCATAACCACAATAAAATGATAATATTTTTTTATAAATTTTAGATATAAGTAGATGACTCATGCCCGATGTGATGCATATTTTTTGTAATTTTTTTCCAAGTAAATAATTAATTATGATTTTTTTATTACAAATTTTTAAAAAATATAAAAACGTGTATGTCTGACCACCTTAACTTGGCTAAAACTTCATGAAATTCAATTTTTCTTTTTTTAATCCTATAGTATGAAAATCATAGAATATGATGCATGTGTTGGATTCAAAAAATGTGATACCGTTTGAAAGCTATAGATTTTTTTCAATTAGCCTATCAATCAGGACTTTAGTCATAATTTGAATAGAAAATGAATAATAATTACTTATTAAATTCAAAGTAAAGAATAATTTATATCGGTGGAAAATTGAGGATCTCCTTTAAAAACCCTTTTCGTTTCATCAATTTTGGGTTAAAAAATAGTCATTAGCCACATACCCATCATATTGCCACTTTTTGGCCCATCATGATCCTGCACATACCCAGTTATGACCTTGAATAATCAGATCCCCCTATCATCTTGATTTCTTCATCTCTTATTTTATCTTTCATGATGTTTTGGTTTCTATGTTGTCCCTCACATAACAACATTCCATGAATACATCTCACTATGTATTCCATGCCACAACATCTCTTGTATTTCTCTTCTCCTTAGAATGACATGTGCTCCTTTGTGTAGCACACATCATTCTAAGGGGGGGCTATCATATCAAATTAATTTTTAGAAAGTTTCAAAAACATTTAAAAATATGTCTTGATATCTTAAGTCTTGTCATCTAGCTTGGGGGCAATCTGACTAGACTTGTCTGGTCTTTTCTATGACTTTCTTATAACACTGTTGGCAGAAGCCATAGGCCTATCTACTTTTCATATGGTCATAGCCATGTTATCCATACCTATCAATGTTTTATTTTACCTGATCAAATTATGTCATGTCTTGTCTATGAAATTTTATCATGCCTAATTTTCACTTTTTCACCTAGCATGTTTATCTAGAGATAAAATGTTTGTGGTGAGATTGCAGCCATCTTTGCAAGATCGAATACTTGTGTCCTCTTCATTCCTTGGGTCGACTTCTCTACATCATGATATACCGTATTAAAGAACTACATCCTCTTCATCCTAGGTATATTCTCTTCAACCTATTTCTACTTTAGCTCGCACATGTTTAAATGCATATGCTCACTAAAGTGGGGAAAAAATGTAATGTCATAAAATTTCACCCCCAATGTAATTTCACATTACATAACCCTTAATTTATCTTTATAAGATGATAATGTGATTCCCCTTGTTCTTTCCTTCATTTTTGTCCTTGACCCTATTTTTGCTGATCACTGAAGGATTTTTTATCAGAGACACTTTCATGATGTACAGATGTATGTACATCACACAAATGTCCGAACAAGATTTATGATCTTGTGATCATTAAGACATTACACTTTCACCTTCTTGTGAAGTGTAATACTTCTAAAATCGTAGGCATGTATGAAAATGGTACTCTTGCATGCAATTATTTATTTAAACTTACCTTCTTCTCTCTCATTCATCCATTCTCACTTCTATCACACATTCTCTTAGTCTCTCATTCTTACAACTTCATTCTCTCATTCCTCACCTTTCACTTTTGTATTCTTTCTCTTCTGCATCAAGTATCTTGCATGTTCATGGCTCTATGCCTTTGTCTTAAGCTTTCTCAAAGCATTGCACTTCCTCTCAACTTCTCAATATCATTGGAGGGAAGGTAACACTACTTTATTGGTATTATCATTCTTATTTAGTCAAAAATTGATATATTGCATGTTCTCTTTCTTTATCTTATCATTCCATACTATCTATTATTTATTTCTCTATCTTGTTATCTCTTTGGCTATTCGTGGAGGTGGAAACACCAAAATGGTGTTGGAACACAACAATATATTGAGGGGGGAAGGGTTAATAAGTAGATCAATTAAAATTTACCCCTTAACATCTTATGCAGATAAATTAACCAAATAGAGAAATAAGCATAAGCATACACATAACTACAAATAACACAAGATATACATGGAAAAATCAAGTTGGGAAAAAGCACGATGAGAATAGCTACTAGGATCTAGATTCCTAATCTAGCCTCACAATGAATATCTTCTAAGTACTATGTTTAAGGGCACCAACCCTAAGGAGACACCAATCCACTGGTTTTAGGAGCACCAACTCCCTACACTAAGCACCTACCCAGTTATCTGATGACACCCACCAATCATAATTACAATGAAATCTATTTGTTGGTGTAATTAAATGTGTTGTACCTTGTCCTAGGTCATGATTACACCTTAATTAAGTTTACTTAGGGACCACATAGGAGGTTGTTGGAGATTTCCCATTTTTGGTGGACTTGACATGTCATTACTTTATCACCTCCACCTTTTGTGGACACATCATGTGATCATCTCTCCACCTTTTGTGGGGATCCACCTTTTTGTGGTGATTATCACATTATCACCTTTCCACTTTAGGTGGAGTGATAACTTTTCATAGTTGTCTCATGTCATAAGATTATGACACTTGTCATAATCTTATGCCCTTCTATTTTCTCACCTTGGCTATATAACCAAGGGGTCTCTCTCATTGTAAACAATCCTCTCATATCATTGACATTGAATACAGTTTATTCTTGTCATCTTGTTTCTCTCTCTCTTATGCTTGTGCTTTCTATTAGGCCTCTAGATCTTGGGTGGCTACCTTCATAGCCAATTCTTACATGGTATCAGAGCTCTCCATGTGTTGCAGATTCCTTCCCATATCTGAGGGTGATATTTTGGATTCAATATTTTTGCTGGGTGCAGATCGGGGTTTCAATAACCTCATGGTTGAGATCAGAAGGCTTCGGAGATGAATTTTGACTGTAAATTCACCCATTTTGGGTAAAGTTGTTTTTGAGACAAAATTTTTTTGCTGGGACAGCCTCCCAAGTGGTACGAATTTTCCAATTTCGCAAAAAACATATTTTGAAAAATATTTTCTGAGGTAGATTATCAATTTTTGGGGCAAAAAATTTCTATAGTCGGGCTTTTATTTGTAAATTTTTGGGGAAAAAATTGTTTTATCTCGGGCAATATATTTGTCAATAGTATTAGGAAAATATTGCAAATATTATATTTGGGTTTAAATTCTCTGCAGCATATTCTGTATATTCCCTATACCACAGATCTTGTGCAGTGTGTACTCTTTTCCGACCGGTCCGACCTCTGTAGGATACGGGAATCTCAAGACTGTACATTCCATCAAGGAACTCCCTACCATCTTGGTCATTGTGTTTATCTATTGATTTGTCGGCATGGTACCCAATCAAATCTTGGCATATTCTAATTACATCGTATCCTCTTATTGGCACATAGTTAGATGCTTTCGGCCGTTGTCATCCAACAACTTGCGTGGTACATTATTCGGTATTTTCTAGCTCATCGAGTACTTTATGGTCTGCGTCCATTTTATCTACTGGCTGATAGAGGTTCAATCAGCATATTCCTCTGGTTTCTCCTCCATCCATGGGGTAATTGTCATTGTCCGATCTGTCCTCCTATCGGTGATCTTTGGTCCAAATTTTTCATCGGCACAGGGACACACCTGACATGTCCAATCACCGAAGGCTTTAAGTAGGCGAAGATTCTTCCACTGGTCAGATCTGCAGTCGGCATCCATCGGCGGGTACATCATCAACTTGCAGTTTGACAATGAGTTCTATGCTTGGTGGTATGACATCACATCTATACTTTGGCATATTCAATGATTCTTTTGCTTGTTGGTGGGTATGCAGGAAATTTTAATCACATGTCTTATTTATATGATATAAGCCGACCATAGTGGCCTTTGTTTATTGAATTTTTTAAGCCTTTGTTTATTTGTAAAGGTCGACCATATAAATTGTCTTGGCCTATAGCTAAGTTTGTCAGTGGTGTTGTTTTTTGAAATATTTATACCCACAGTCATACGAGCGACTGTAATACAGCCCCCGGGTGCTCGAGTTTTGCACCTATTTAGTCTTTTTAGACTTTGTGATTTGCCCCAACTGCCCTTTTACGGGCCTTTTTTTTTCATTTTTTCATAACTTTCCCATACGAAGGCCATTTTTCAGAAACGAGATATCGTCAGAAAGCTAGAAGAGTAAACTTTTTAATGGTGCAGATATTTTGTAGAGATTTTGCAATTTTGTGCCTTATTTTTTAGGTTGAAGACAGATCTTTTTTTTGGCTTTCGGTGCTCATATCTTTGTAAATGGGTGACTTAATTACTTTGGAGAAAGGGAACTATAGGCAATGGAGTAATTTAATACTCACTCATCTTGGTGAGAAGAATCTATTGTCCTATTTGTTTGATAAAGTTCCTTGTCCTAGCACAACTGATGAGTATTGCATTTGGAAAGGCTTTAGGGCTGCTATCTTTAGAGTTATTTTTGAAAATGTAGATGATGACTTTTTGGAGACACTTATTCACTTCCAATGTCCTCATGCTCTTTGGACTCACATTAGAGAGGTGCATGAAGATCATGATTCTTCTCCATCTCTTGAAGCTCCTCTTTCTTACTCACAGGTGCTTGTTCATTCTTTAGAGTTGATAACCCATGCTTGTGATCCTTTGGAGGAGATTTCAAATGCTTCAAAGGTTTCTGATTCTTCATCTTATGTTGTTGAATCATTGAGTACTACCATTGATTCATTGCAATAGGTATCTGATAGTCTTCCTGATTGGGATTCTTATTTGACAGACATTGCTTCTTTGTTTGTGGAGTCTCACATTTCAGACTTGGAGAACCAATTTGAGGGTTTATCTCTCTTATTTTATGATAGTCCTGGATCAACTATTGTCACTTCATGTTTGTCTTTAGAGCTTGTTCAAGATCAGTTTCCATTGGTTCCTAGTTTGTCACAGTTTGTTGTGATTAGGCATGTACCTGATTGGATTGTGGCATCATCATCTTCCTCATCCAAGAACATGGCAACACATGCACAGATTTCAGAGACACAATCTTCCTACATTTGGATTCCTCTTCCTACCACTTCATATCCAGAATGGGAATCATTCTTGCATTTGTACTTGGTGTATCTTCTTCCCAAGGGGAGAAATATTGTTTGTAGGCATTGGATTTTGTTTTGTCTTCAGACTTTAACCATGTTTGTAGGGGATCATACATTATGGGGGGATATCTCATCTCTCCACTTCCCTCTTATGGGGAGGTCATTTATTGTATATACATGATGCATGATTTCCTTGGGGGGTATCATTGAGTCCTCCATACATCATGTTTCTATTGTTTTGTTTTCTCTCTTTTGGAGAGGAGTTTTGTCCCACAGGGTTTTCTCCTTTTCTTTGCTTGTGAGAGATTGCATCATTTGCATTGTAAATGGGTACCTAACATGGCCTAGTAGCTGAGACCCATAGTAGTTTGCATAATAATCTTCTCCCTAAGTTTCACTTAAGGGGGGGTATTGGTGTGAATAATTGTCTTGTACCCAGCTTATTAATTCACTAGGTAATTAGGGGACATATTCACATGGTTAAGTTTACTTAGGATAAAAGATTCTTTCTAGAAGCTTAGATGGCTTATCTAGAACTTATCTTATCTAGCTAGGATGCATCATTTCCTAGGTGATTAGGTTGTGATTAAAATTCATTTTCTTTATTATTTTAATAATAAAGTTTTTTAATAATGATTTTTAAATTGAACTTTTTATTAAGTTTTTTTAAAAACAAATCATGCTCTCATATGCAAACCTAGGAAAATTATTTTGCCTCCCAACCAAACCTTGTCTTGGACCATTTTTTCCTCTAATCAGCAGTCAACAGGGGTTAGTTGCTCCTACCGACATCCACCTGGAGGGCTCTCTTTATGGTCTTCTGTTTCAAGACACCTTTGGTTGGCTACTTCATCAGCATTTCCAGATTTGCATCATGATCATTGTAGTTCTCCTCTTTCTAATGTTGTAATCACACTAAAATAAAGTGCCACAATCTTCTATTTCAATGTACTATGTCATGTATTGTATGCTTCTTTGGATTGATCTATGTATCTAGTGTTAGTTCCTATATACTCAGTGTATGCAGCGACTGGTTACCCATGCATTTCGATAAGATGGACTAAACACCATATAGACCTTCTTATTTTTGGGAGCACTCTACCTATCTTCAAAATTTTGGTTCTACATCCAGAGACTTGGTGCATGGCTCCAATGAGACATGGATTGTACCAATCTGCTATTATTGAGCATTCAGTTGATGCTCACGCAATTATCTTCCTGGTTTTGACCTTATTCTTGTTGCAGTGTGGATTCTTTTACAGTTCTTCATTGACAAATTCTACAGTTACTCTTGAGTTGACAGATTCAGCTCAGTCACCAATTATGTGGCATCTTGTGCAGTTGTACCTAATTTTCTCTATCAGTGCTTTGCACAGTTTGGCATTTCTTTTGGAACAACATTTGGAGGACTCATCATCATCCTTGGTCTGCTCTACTTCAGCTTTCACATTGTTCTACATTCTCTCCTTCTTCAGTTCAGATTGGGGACTCTTGACATTGTGACATTTGAGCAATGACTCTCCATTGAGGGGGGGTTGCATGGACTATTTCTTATGGGGGTGGAATTTTTCCTCACTTAAGGTTTTATCCTTCCTAGAGCATGATTCTTGTTTTGTTCTCTCTTTTGGGGAGGAGTTTTGTCCCACTGGGTTTTCTCCTTTTCTCTAGTTGTGAGAGATTGCATTGTGTGTACATAGGTACCTAACATGGCCTAGTAGCTAGGACCCATCTTGCATTGTTTACTTTTGTGTACATTCTCCCTAAGTTGCACTTAAGGGGGGTTGTTGGTGTAATTAAATGTGTTGTACCTTGTCCTAGGTCAAGATTACACCTTAATTAAGTTTACTTAGGGACCACATAGGAGGTTTTGGAGATTTCCCATTTTTGGTGGACTTGACATGTCATTACTTTATCACCTCCACCTTTTGTGGACACATCATGTGATCATCTCTCCGCCTTTTGTGGGTGATCCACCTTTTGTGGTGATTATCACATTATCACCTTTCCACTTTAGGTGGAGTGATAACTTTTCATAGTTGTCTCATATCATAAGATTATGACACTTGTCATAATCTTATGCCCTTCTATGTTCTCACCTTGGCTATATAACCAAGGGGTCTCTCTCATTGTAAACAATCCTCTCATATCATTGACATTGAATATAGTTTATTCTTGTCATCTTGTTTCTCTCTCTCTTATGCTTGTGCTTTCTATTAGGTAGATCTTGGGTGGCTACCTTCATAGCCAATTCTTACACTATTAAATTTTTTTCTTATATACGCAATTCAATGATGAAACCCTATTTGTAACTACTCAATTCTTTGTTGTTTCCTCTACAATGTAATTCTTTGCTTTGCACCTCTCTCATTTCTACACCTTTCCTTTTTTCTTTTAGTGCATTCTCTATCTGCCTCAAGATCAAACATATACACTACTCCACACCTTTTTTCTTTTAGTGCATTATTTTTACACCTCAAGAGCTCACTCTACCTACAACGTTCATCAACACTTAGTAGAATTCTAATTGTCTTCTTTTTGCATATATTCACTGACCTGTAATCATTGCCTCAATATTTTCAAACACTTGTATAGACTCTCTAATAGGGTTTACTCATTATATTCTTTAGCAATCCACCTATCCGTACACTCCCTTCCCCAATTTAGGTTTGTTGAATTTTCTAAAACACAACCTACAAAACCCTAAACTCGATATGCATTTAATGCCATACCCCTGTATATCCTATTTGATTTTGGTCTTGATTTCTTTTGTAGTCTGTGGCACCACTCTACAAATATTGACACCAAAAAAATTGGTTGTTGGATTAGTTGGACTGATTAAATTCATACAACATGTTGATTACAAAACCAAACCCACATTCATACTAGCATAACCATTGAGGATCTTCAACTTTGAATTTATTTCATCAATCTTAGATCTTCACGCCATGATCCTTTGATCATCCTTTATTCTCACCATCTTTAAAACACAACCATTGGATTGATCTCCTTTTAACTAACATCATTGATCCCTATCTCATAACTATTACATTCACTTAATGTATCACTCTTTCATTAAAGTCATTAATATTGATTTTTGTGATACATGAAGAGATGATGTGATCACTGTCTGATCATCAATACTTGATCTTCACCATTGAAATCCCATCACATCTTTCTTGGTGTTATTTAATTCACAAAAATGATGTGAATAAATGAGGTAATACAATTGAATTTTTCCAACTATCATACAATGTACACATGTCACTAGCCTACATTCTCGTAGGTATAACTAGGGACCCACCGAGTCTTCAATAGGATAGTGGGATGCTTCTATTTATCCTAGATAATTTCATTATCCAATAACTTTGCATATCGCATACCTTCCTTTTGTTTCACAACTGCGATGTGAAACAATGATATGATGCAATCATAACTTGAGACATTTTCTTGCTAATGTCATCTTCCACTACCAAGGCCTTGTCATTTTTTTATTGATCCCACTATCCACTTGTCATCATCCCATAATCTTCCAAGGGCTAGAGAAGGACCCACCATGTATGTTGCGAGCTAGCAAGGAACTATTTGATCTAACTAGTTTGATCAAAATTCATTGTATATTTCTCATAGCACATACTAAGGTAAACATCAAAAGATGACGTGAAGAAATCATGTGATATCCATTAGATCTCACATTCTTCAACCTTTACCATTGATCTTCTTCAAGACATATCGCACATCATATTTTAGACATGGTCATAGTGAACACAAACTATGATGTGAAGGGTCATTGCGATGGACACTCTACCAAACCAACTGGTAGCACTAGGAAAAGAGGTTGATTCCTAGAAAACACCAAAGGGTTAAGTTGTGACTTAAGTGACATGTAACTACCTATACATATTCAACATTAAAACATGAAATATGTTCATTTCCATGACTGCAACACCTATATTTTATCTGCAAAACCCTAGTTTTATCTAAGAGCAAACATAAAACAATTTTGAGCACCATTTTTGTCTTCAAGATCTACAAATCATATCAATTGAAAGCTCTTGAAAACCCCATTTTGAATCAAGCCTTAGTTATCTCCTCTTACTTCTAGAAGTAGCCTGTACAAAATTATGACAAAATTTCATGACAACTTTGCAACTTTTGAGCAATATTGCAAAACATTCTCTTCTCTCCATCATACTGCACCAACTCTTCCAAAACCTAATCCACTAAGTACAATGACCTCTAGGCCTTCACTAAGCTACACTTCGACATTAATGACACCTTTTGAAATCATTGAAAACATTATGTGAACAATCTCCCTCTTTTTCATTGATGGAAAAACCAAATACTCAAAATGTACCAATTCTAAATGTTTCAACCCATGCTCTGTCCAATTAAACCAACACTATACCAATTAACAATGACTAATACCATTCAAAACCATTCTATACTAAATGAACTATTGTATACCAATTCTAATAAAATTGATCATACATGCACATACAAAACAACTCCTTAGACAAATCTTTCATCAGGGCATTGGATTGACTTTCTCCCCATTACTCAATTGCATGAGCATTTGCTTACTTTCCTTTCTCTCGCTTTAACATCAATGGAAAATGGTCACTCTATGCATCTACTAAAACTAGGAAGACTCTCCCCCTTTGATATTCTCCATATTTGACAAGCACCACAAAGAGAAAGAATGTGTTCATAAATCTACAACCATCAAGTCGTTAGAAATTTATAAAATCAAGTTTATCTAACTTGATTTCCCTCTTTATTTCTAGGTATGAATGAAATATCTATGAAGCTCCCCTAGACCCATTCCCTACCACTAGAATTTAGTGATATGATGTAGGAGAAATTACTCCCAATTTTTACCTTAGATATTCAAATTGTTCCTTGGAAAGAGGCTTCGTGAATATTTCTTCCACTTGATCTTTGATTGGAACATATTACATGGTGATTTATCTACAACCTTCTCTCTTATGAAGTGATACTTGATTGATATGTTCTTTTTTTGTAGAATACATCATTGGACTCTTTGAGATTTTGATTACACTTTAATTATCACAAAGAGTAGAGGTAGGTTCTTTGTACTCAACCTTGCTTTCTTTGAGTGTCTGCTACATCCACAAAACCTAAGTACAACATGTTGTTGTTGCTACATATTTTTCTTTAGTTGTAGAAAGAGTTACTGATTCTTACTTTTAGAGAATCCAAGAAACAATTTTGTCTCCCAAGAAAAATACATACCACCACTAGTGCTTCTCCTATCATCTATGCTTCTTGCCCAATCAACATTTGTATATGTAATTAAAGTGAAACCCTTACTCTTGGGATACCACAGTCCATAGTCAACATTACTTTTCATGTATCTAAAAAAAAAGTTACTGCATTGAAATGAGACTCTTTCAGAGTAGCTTGAAACTTGGCAACCATACATACACCTTTCATAATATCTGGCCTTGATACAACTAAGTACAATAGGCTTCCAATCATTGACTTATACATTGTCTGGTTTGCATTAGGGGACTCATCTAACCTACTTAGTTTACATCCAATTATGATGGGGGTACTTGTAGCATAGAAAAATGTATCTTTGGACATTTCCACACTCATTTGGTTTTTTCTTATGGATGTTGGCCTATTTTTTCCTAGATTTAATGTTGTAATGTGTTCAACACATTCACATTAGGTCTTGGACCCTTGTGAATCAATAAGAACTTTATGATGCCTTGTAAAAGTGTTGTAAATTTTTGTAACACATTTTCACAAATTTCTAGGACCTTATTAATATAATTCACTTAAATAACCTCTTCTTATCACCTACCAAGCCTTATTTCAAAGTGTTGTAAAGTGTTGTAACAAACCTTCACCCTTTTCTAGGCTTTTCATAAATAACTTGACCCTTTCTTATGCTTAAATGACCCCGTTATACACTTACAGGCCCTACTTAAGTGTGTTTTTTAGAATAATATCGTTAAATATCATTTAATACACTTTAATTATTGAAACCCACTTAAATTTTCTAAGTTAGACCAAGTCACCACTAGGGGCGACTTAGTCCCATTTGGCTCAAAAATCAAAATTTTGGTGGGATATTATTTTCTAAACCTTGAGGTCAGCCTGTGATGTGGTATTTTTTGGGAAATTTTGTATAATCATGTATAAATATAGGGTTTTTCCTCTCATTTCACCCCCATTCACTCATTAATTCACCCATTCATTCACTTAATCATTCAAATAATCATCAAGCATTCACTTAAGCATTCTAGGTATTTCAAAGCATACATCCATTGGAGATTCTAATTGCATATCTTTATATTTTTACTTCAAGGGTTGGGTGAGTTGTAGCATTGCATGTTGTTCATTCATTATTCTCTTTTCATTTCATTTAATTTTCAAAGGATTTAATTACCAATCTAGGGTTTGACCAAGGAAAACCCCTATTCACTAACCCTCAACACTTTTCCCCCTCTTTGCATGTGTTTTATAGGTCTTGTATGCATATTTTTCAAAGATAAAAGTGTGAAAAGTTGTCAAAAATTCATCAAAGGCATCCAAAGTCAACAAATCCCTAAAAGAATCTTAGAGAACACCTATAGGTCAGATTCTACAGTTTCGGATCCGGATACCTAGAGGAATAGAAAGTACATACCAAGAGCTTCCATTTCCACCTTTGAATTTCCCAAAATATGGAGGTGGACTAAGTCACCATCAGTGGTGAATTAGTCCCACTAACTGGCCTAAAAATTTGTTTATGCAGTTCTGGATACCCTTTTGGCTGAAACCTGTTCTGGCAGAATTTCCTCGAAACAAGACTAAGTCCCCTAGCTTGGCATAAGTGTGCCTTTTGGCTTCAACAATGATTTATATAGGATTCTAGAGCTCATCTCCATCACTTTCCAGTTTCCAAGTGCACCTCTTCAGTTTCATTAGTTTTTGTTGCAAATTTTTACATATTTAGTTCATTTTGCATATCACAATGTGTTTTCAAAAAAAGTGCATTTTATTAGTTTTGCATTAGTATTTAGTCACTTTTATTAATCAATTACATCTAGGACATCTCTCTTAGATAGATATCAATCATATTTTCATTATTCTTGAGTGAGCCATCAAGGTTTTTGGGATTCTTCTCTCCTTTTAGGTGCAAAACCCTAGAAGTGTAAGAGAGCCCTATCCCCAAAAATCTATAGTTCATTTTTGTTAACCTGCATTTAGAACGTCCTATTTCTGATTTCAAATTCATTTACATCCTAGGAATAGCTTGCATAAACATTGCATTGAATTTTATATTGTTTAAATTGCATTCTAGGGTTTTAAAATTTGCATTAGTGAAAAGCTCATCTAGCTTATATTTTGCATTGAATTTGACAAAATTCTGCATTTTCATCTTGTATCATCATCTAAAAACCTAAAAAGCATAAAATCCAATTTAAAAATTCTAAAAATCTTCAAAAACATCACTACCTAGACTCATTTGCCACCCTGGGTGACTTAGTCCAGTTGCATATTTTTCACTACATTTTCTGGCATTTAATTTACAATTTTTGAGTTTTCTATTTGTTTTTTCTACATTTCAGTTTTCTTTTCCATATTTTTAGTTTTAAGCATTTCATTCTTATTAGTTTACATTGCATTTGCATTCACCCCACATTTAGAGGCCTTTGCATGAGTGTTTGGTGTCCTATTGCTAATACCTTAGTGAGAAGAAGTTTGAGACTCATGTTATCCCATGATAACACACATGTTGTGGATCTTGGGTTATCTAAATCTTCCACTCCTAGTATTGCAACTATTACACTAGGCATGGATAATACCTTTAGCAACTCTTTTCCTTCAAATAACATGCAAGTTGACACACAGAATGATCATATCTCGCAAGACAAAATAATTCACATTCATGAGGACTTAACACATCTCCAACATCAAGTAAGCCTTGAAAAAATTTCAGCCACTACAATTCCTACCATAGAAAACATCCATTGCATGCTTGAAAGTGAAGAAGGACTAGACGTTGTGAAACACATAGTTGAGATATATACAAAACATCTTCCTTCAAGCTCTAGTGTCTCTCAACCAGTAAATAATGTGGTAAGCCAAGGAGGACCTCAAACTCCTCCTCCCTTAACCATAGCCTCAATACCTACCTATAAAACTCCTCAAGTCACAACAACATCGCAACAATTTAGTAATGTGATTCCTTCCTCGAGTATTCTTGTTAGCATCCCTAATTCCTATGTGACATTGCATGTTCTATCCTCTTCTACAATACCATCTATAATTATTCCAATCACTTTCCCTAACGCTACATACACTCCATCACCACTTTCACTTCCACCCCATACTACTTATAATGAAACTCTCATAACACAACTTTTCCACACTATTTCATCCATGCAAAAACAAATCTCCACCATAAACCAAAATCAAAATGGACCACCGGGTGGGTGCATGAAGTTGGGTTACACTTTTGTGGCCAATTCCAAAAAAAAATTGAAACTGACATAATGCGAGCACGTTATAACATGCTCGTGTTATGTCATTTTAGAAGGAAAAAAAAAAGTGAAAGTGATTCATTTTCTGTTTGTTTTTCTGTACATCCCATGGCCAAAAACCCTCATTTTCACGCTCACATTCTATGAGGAGGAATTCTACAAAATTCATCAACAACAGTTGCTTTTTCTTTGCAAAGATGGTGCCACGATGACGAAGAGGTGCAGGAGGTAAGTATTTGTTGCCATTTTTTTTTGAATTTCTTAGTTTCAAGTTGATTTTCTTTGTTTTAGGTTAGATTTGATTTTTTTAAGAAAAATTGTAGGAGATGCAAATGATCCTAAAAATCCTCAAAATCCTCAACAAGAAGAATAGGCAAATCCTCAACAACAAAATCAACCTCCCCCACCAATCACTCAACACCCTCCTGGCACTCAACAAAATTTGAGTGAAATTGAGAACAACAAAAAAAAATTGAGGATCTTATCAGTAGGTTGAGTGATCCAAATTCTTCAACCACAAAAAGAATGACCCTAGCAAATTCAATGAAAGAGATGTTAAAAAATGTAGATTCAATAACCCAACAAATAATGGGATGGCAAGATAGGAGGCAGGCAGCTAGGGCATACTATGCAGATAAACTATCATATAAACAAGTAAAAGATTTAAAAATTACTAAAGGCGATTTGTGCTCTTTATTCACTGACCCTAGAACACATCAAAATCTTAGCCTCAATGTGAAAAGGCTTACTATTCATTGGTGCCACCACCAAGAGATTAGGAACTATTTTTTATGATAGGTGGTACTTGGTCTTTCATTACCCACTATGCAACAATTGTGAAGTCCCCCAATATTTTCTAAGGAAACTATACAGTGAGTTCGTATTGAACCAAATCCAAAATTCTTTTGATATGAGGGAGTTCCAGGGGAGAGGTGGGGGTCGGCTCAGGATAGGCCCAATGCACAACTGAATCCTGCGTGGCAAGGGAGATGACCTCTCGCTATGTTGCCTCGTGAGCACATTGTTATGCCTACCATTGCGAAGGAGAGTTTCGACGTAGAAACATTGTAGGCAATCAACACTTTGACCTGAAGTGTCATCCATCATACTATCCCTACTATATAGCGCCATCCAGGGGAATCTTTGGGTGGTGGCCTTCAAACCCATGTGTGTCAATCTTGTGGGATGACATTTTCATATGAGCCCACCAACACTCAGGAGACTACTACGTAGGATCTGTATGTTGCTATGGGGATGGAGAGGAAAACTAACATTTTGCATCATGCATATGGCATTGATGGTTAGGTAAAATTTAACATGTTCATTGAATTTAATTTATTAAATTTTGATTCTGAAATGCAAGATTAACTAATTTAGTTTTATTATTTTAATAAAATTGCAGGGTCACGGTGTTGAGACTGGATGCACCGGTCCTCCACCTACTTATTTCTATAGTACACCTATTAGTGGGGTATGTAACTAGTAAACAATTATAAATTTATTACATGTTAATAGCATTTTTTTATGAATGGTATTTTAATATGTGATTTTGGATGTTGAACAGGCTAATATTGGAGGTTCCAAGCAAACACCTCCTAGTTCCAATGGATTTACTCAAATGTACACAGACATAATAGAATAAAGAGAACTTAACTAATGAATTCTACTTAATAGATTTGTGTATTTTATATTCATATTGTTGGTTACGTTGCATTACACATCATTCAAACTCAAAGCACTACTTCAAATTCCATAACTAATAACTAGATGTTGATAGATGAAAAAATTTCAATTGTACAATATAGTTGTTTAGAAATTCAACATAAGAAACATGATGCAATTACTTCACATGAGGCATGTGCTTGCAAAGGTGCACCAACATGACAAACTATGGATGCTTGGAAAAAATCTATGAAACCATAATAGTAAGCAATAGCATGGATAAGGTAGTTAGTGATGCAGAGCATCATATCAAAACACTCAATCATCAAGGTACATCTGATGCAGAGAATCCAACAAACACCATCAACATCATTTCTTCAAGGGATTTGAATCCCAAATAGAATTAGGAGAAGATCAAATATAATTTCATCAAAAATCTACTTTTCATTCAACCAAAATCCACTCAAATTCTCATAGCCATTCCATAGGCCATCATTCATCATTCCACTAATTATTATTCTAATTGACTCATTCAAATAAAAAACCATATTAGAAAAAATTGACTTAATCAATTAGATTCACATCATTCTCAGCCACCATAAAAACAACATAAACCTGATTATTGACACTTGAACAATTCATCATTTTGTTTATTCACCAAGGCAACAAATCAACTAAACCATACCTCATTGTTATCAATCCATTATCAATTATTTTACTCACCATATTTTTATTGCAATACTAGTCCATTTACAGGTTACAAACTCCTGCTACAACAGAATCTTGATTATCATCTTGTGGTTAATCACCAATTTGCTCAAAAGGCTTCATACTACTCACCCATCCAACCATCAAAGTCACCATACCTGTCTTATACACCTTAACCAAATTTAGTAACATAAATCATATCATTACTTTGATAGTAGCCAAGCACTCAATATCATCATTTCCATTGTTTAAACAAACATCTTTGTTTTGATCAAACAATATCATATTCCTCTAGTAGGTCTGTCAACTATTGAATCAAGTAGTTACATTCCTATCTCAAAGCTTATTAAACTCAATGCACATTTAGAAACACTTTCCAGCACATCACAACATATCAAAGTTCTTAGATGTTTGACATAAAGAAAATCATCAAATTTCAGACTGTCCTCTAAAGAAAGGCTAGTAGATTAGGCCTATTTTACAAAGGAGACCCCTTAAAACCATTCCAAATCACTCAAAACCTCAAAACAGTCTTCAAGCATGTCTTATAACTCAATATTTCACCATTTATAGGGATTGAAAACCATGAAAATGTTTTGATCCAATAAACCCTCGTTTATAGGGTGTAAAAGCATAAATCAAGCGGGGTTTTGTGAAAAATACTCTTGCAAACCTCTATTTCTTTGGCCACCACCTGGAACATGATTTTTTATGTCTTCCAAGACCTTCTACATCATTTCCAAGCCTCTTCAAGCTTTATTTATTCATGACCCATGACTGTAGCATCACTATATGTAGGAAAATCCTCTATTTTCTAGTGTAACAACAAATCCACCATGGTATTCTTGCTTTTCCCTGCACTTACAATCATCAAAACATGCAAAACATTCTAAAATTAACCTACTCCACCAATTTACTTAACCTACATTTGTGGAGTAGTGAAGAAAAACCCTATTGGACTCTCAAACTTGCTTCTAAAAGGACTGTGTCGGGCACTGAAAACTATCTTTTATTCTTTTGTTTCCTAAAACTAACCTTCCAACTCTTGAAATTGGAAAATAACTCCTCTTTACATTTATTCACACTATGATTTAACTTTGGGTGTTCCTAAATTACCAACACAAGAAAACAAAACAATGGAGTAATGTTGCAAACTCAGAAATAGGGAATTTTTATTTCAAAATCTAATTACAAGAACACAAACTTCTATTTTTTCTCACCTTTACATGCCTTTTAAAGATATCTCCTTTTCCATAATTTCCTTTCCATCGGTTGAAACTACCCCTTTTAACCCTTAATATGCCTGATTTCCTTGTTTTTGTCAATTAACAACTTTTAACAATATTGCATTATTGCATTATTGCATTGTTTGCATTTTCCCACTTTTACCACCTAGAACTTACCCATAACCTTAAATACATTCAAATAAGACCTAATATGACCTTAAACATGTACTTTACATCATTTTTCCATGAAACTTTGTGATTGACTCAATACAAATTTGAACACTCATCCCTTTTGCAAAATTGAAAAGTATTTGATGACCTAAGTGCTCCTGCACCAACATCTGACCCAATTGAATTAGGAGAAGAACAAATTGAATAAGAAACTAAAATTTCTTTCTCTTTTCATCAAAAATCACATTTTTCATTTGTAAACCACAAGGAAACAACAATCCAACTCATTTAAATACTTCTTCTTATCATCCTCAAGCTTCAAACATCTTATTTATCAACAAAAATGATTGATCCGTGCACAAGAAACCTAATTAGAGTCACTAAACAATCCACTCTTTCATCATTCACCAAGGCACCCTTCCACTCAATTTTCTATAGCTAGGAAAAATAGTAAGCATGATAATCAAAAATATATGGATAGGGAAAATAGTAAGCATGATAATCAGAAATATATAGTTTAATACTTGTACTCAAAATTTTGTTCATTAGATCTCATACATTATAAGTCATGTGATGTGGATCGCTATTGTAACTTTTTTGTGATTGAATAATTTGTTGTTTTATTTTCAAATGTTGGTTGTGGAAACACCTCCAAATTTTTCAAGGGAAATGGACATTGGTGTTTCATCTGCTATACAATCCTCAATGGCTCTAACAGGGAGGTATGAGGCAAATTACTAAATTTCAATTTACATTCGTTGTTATAAATGTTAGTTCTAGTGAAAAATCAAACCATTATTGATTCGTAGTTTAATTCCTATTTGGATGGTTTATATAGGGCTTGAGCATGCCTCAACATTGGCATGCAAATATTTCCATTGTGGAGAGTGATCATGAGATGGCCGTAAGTGATTATTTTGTTAAATATATCATTTTTTATAATGTAATTTCTATATATTAATGTCTTTACTTCTTATTGTAATAGTTAAAACTTCACCAGGAGCTAAACTCTAGGAGGAGTAGCATGAGCACTCCTCGAGCATAGTAGAAATGAGTGACGAAATTATCGCCATCGAATCTCCAAACAAAGGGAAAGAATTTATTTCCAGAGCATGGAGAGAAATGAAATTTGATTCCAGAGCCCTTTGTTGTATGCCTAGACATGGCAATTTTGTACATATTTTGTATTGGATATATTTGACATTGTATGCCTATATGGCATTCTCGTGATCCTATATGGATATTTTGTAACTATATTTTATACTTATATCAACATATATTGTTGTATGCGTACATGGCTATTTGGTTAATACAAATCCTTTTTATCGATATTTGGTGTCCATATTTGAACTAAGAATTTATGACACATCTGTAGAGAAACAGAGGAATACTACAAACTAAAACACATTACACTTTTGTTCCCACTGACTTTATGTACTCTCCAACATCTCTCTCCTCTCATGCGAAGAGTTAGAACTGCTTGGCCATGCCTTTGCATCATTTAGGAAGCTTTTCTCTTTTTGACAATGTCAAAAGCATGGCTGCATACAGATTAGGAAAAAGAGTTTTCCTTTTAGATTAGCAATGCATGGAAGTTTCAAAAAGTATCCTTGATATTACAAAAACATATGTGTTTATACCATAGCAGAAAAAATATTTTGGGGAAAAAATCGGCAAAACAAAAGTATAATATTTTTTTTAAAAATCGGGAAAAAGTCTAGAAAAACTCAGAAAAAAATCAGATTTAAAAAAAAAGGTAAAAAAATGTAGAACAAGAGATAAAACTTGTTTTAAAAAATTTAAAGGAATTTCCATAGCATAGAGATATAGAGAGCAAATAAAATAAAGAGTTTAACAAATAAATTGTAAAAAATAGATTTTGTAGTTTATATTCATATCATTGATTACATTGCATTGCACATCTTTCAAACTCAAAGCATTGCTTCACATTGCATTTTTTCAAAGAGTTCATTGCCTTGTCTATGCTAACACATTTTCATAAATGTCTATCAAAGCATTTTATCAAACAGCTTCATTGCCTTGCTACTATGGTTAAAAGCCTAAAATAGGTGCTTTCAACAAGCTATGGATGCTTGGAAAAGATATATCATAGCATAGTATTAGTTAGATAGACAATGAACTATTTGAAATGCCTCAAAGAAATAAAGCATGGTGATGGAATGACATGACAATAAAATTGT
Organism: Sequoia sempervirens; assembly: GCA_007258455.2. Taxonomy (NCBI): domain Eukaryota; kingdom Viridiplantae; phylum Streptophyta; class Pinopsida; order Cupressales; family Cupressaceae; genus Sequoia; species Sequoia sempervirens. The sequence goes on along the minus strand of VDFB02324694.1, from coordinate 139,788 downwards.
TATGGATTGTCATGGCATTCCATCACCATGAGACCACATTTCTTTGAGGAATTTTTCAAACAGCTCACTTGTCTATGCTACACATTTTTCATACATGTTTACCAGCATTTTATCAAACAGTTCACCTCCTTGTTTCTATGGCTAAAAATCCTAAAATAAGTGCTTCTAAACAAGCTATGGATGCTTGGAAAAAATCTATCAAAGCATAATAATAAATAGCATAGACAAGGCAATGAATTGTTTGAAAAGAAATGTGTGGTCTCAATGGTGATGGAATGCCATGACAATCCATAGAAATTTCTTTTGCCATAACTCATTAACCATTCCATCACCATGAAACCACATTTTTTGAGGCATTTTTCAAGGTTCAACGCCTTTGTCTATGCTACCACATTTTTCATACATGTCTACAAAGCATTTTATCAAACATTCATTGCCTTGCTGCTATGGCTAAAAGCCTAAAAAAAGTACTTTCAAACAAGCTATGGATGCTTGGAAAAAATCTATCAAAGCATAATAGTAAGCAACAAGCTATGGTCTCATGGTTTTTTTTCATGCAAAAATCAACGTGATTTTATTCACTTTTTTTTTGCAAGTTATAATCACATTTTTTTTTGGAAATTTTGTTGTTTTAAATGAAATTCAAGTTTATGGTGGTTTTTGTTTATGATGATATGTGATATTCTAATCATAATTCATGCTTCTAGGTTACGTGAGATATATATTTTATTTTTACATGTTTTTGTACCAACGAACCCAAAACTAACCAACCCTCCAAAAAAATTTGGCCAAACTGGCAAACCGAACCCCTGAACCTGAACCTCAAAACCTATTCCAACACTCTTCATTTTTCCTACACAAACTTAATTTACCACCAAATTATGTTGCCCCTTGACTTTACCCACGTTTACTCCCTCAAACCTCTCTTTTTCATTCAAAACCCTTGTTTTCCCATCTAGGGCATGGCATTCCATAACATACTTTTGACTTTCCCTATCTTTGCATATCTTTTGAACACATCAAACTCCACAATCTCACCCTATTTCCAACTTATTCTAACCTATTTTCAAGCAATTTATTCTTTTCACTTCTTCTAGCCTTGCTTTTAAGGGGCCTCAATTTTGAATTTTCAACAAGGGCAGCATTAATAATCTCATCCAATGCCCTTAATAATGCTATTTTCTTATTCCTACTCCCTATCCTAATTACATTAGGCCCATATCACATAGACACAACTTGAACAATAGGTGGAATGGCCTATTTCAACATACTACACTCAAACCCTTAAGGGATCGATCCGGTTGAACGTAGCTCAGAGTGATTCTGTGTGTTTGGGTGAGAAAGAAAACCATGCCTAGTGTGAACATTCCTATTTAGATGTGTTGGAACAGTCCGTTTGGTCACACGAGTTGTAGAACAAAAGTTGTGCCACTTTGCAACTTTCCACTACTTCCATTTGACACTTTTTCTATCAACTGAAATCTGGACACCACGGGAAAATCACTCTGAGATGACAAAAATTGAGAGAGATTATTGTAGAGGGATCCAACATGATCCCATGGGATCAGACAAGAAGTTTCTAAGCATCACGGTGTCCAAGTAACCTCATGCTGAAGTTTGCAACCATTTTTCCCTTTGGACCCTTAAGGAATCGATTCGGTTGAACATAGCTCAAAGTGATTTCGCGTGTTTGGGTGTGAAAGAGGACCATGCCTAGTGTATACATGCCTATTCAGACACATTAAAATAGTCTGTTTGGTCACACGAGTTGTAGAACGAAAGTTGCACCACTTTGCAACTTTCCACTGTTTCCATTTGACACTTTTTCCATCAACTAAAAATTGGACACCATGGGAAAAAACCACTCCAAGATAATGAAAACTAAGAGAGGTTATCGTAGAGTGGACCAACATGATCCCATGGGATTAGACGAGAATTTTCTAAGCATCACGGTACCTGAGTAACCTCATGCTGAAGTTTGCAGTCATTTTCCCTTTGGACCCTTAAGGGATCGATCTGGTTGAACATAGCTCAGAGCGATTATGTGTGTTTGGGTACAAAAGAGGACCATTCCTAGCATAAATATTCCTATTCAGACATGTTGGAACAATCTGTTTGGTCACACGAGTTGCAAAATGAAAGTTGCACTACCTTGCAACTTTCCACTACTTCTATTTGACACTTTTTTCATCAACTAAAAATTGGACACCACAAGAAAACCACTCCGAGATAATGAAAATAAAGAGAGGTTATTGTAGAGGGTCCCAACAAGATCCCATAGCATCAGACAAGAAATTTCTAAGCATCACGGTGTCTGAGTAGCCTCATGCTGAAGTTTGCAGCCATTTTTCCCTTTGGACCCTTAAGGGATCGATTTGGTTGAACGTAGTTCGAAGCGATTCCGCATGTTTGGGTGTGAAAGAGGACCATGAATAGCAGAAACATGCCTATTTAGATGCATTGGAATAGTCCATTTGGTCACATGAGTTGCAGAATGAAAGTTGCACCACTTTGCAACTTTCCACTGCTTCCATTTGACAACTTTTCCATCAACTGAAAACTAGACACCACAGGAAAACCACTCTAAAATAAAAAAAACTGAGAGAGATTATTGTAGAGAGGCCCAATGTAATCCCATAGGATCAGATGAGAAGTTTCTAAGCATCATGGTGTCCAAGTAACCGAGTATGTGCAAGATCATCATGAAAAAAAAGGCCCTTTAGTGGCAAAATATTTAAAAAACTCAGAGTTAGGTAGCTTGACGTAAAAATTTGAATAAGTTATCTATATTATTTCAAAAATATGTAAGAATAGAATTTGTAGCAAATTGAATTAGTTTCTAAACTACTAGGTAGTTTCTAAACTACTAGGTTTTTTTAAATCTATTTAGTGAAAATTTGAAATTTCAATGCTGGTACTTAAATTTCAGGGAAAAAATAAGAAGTAGGTGTCCGTCCCCACCACCCTAACCATAATAAAATGATAATATATTTTTATAATATTTTAGATATAAGTAGAGGACTCATGCCTCGATATGATGCATAGTTTTTGTAATTTTTTCCAAGCAAATAATTAATTATGAATTTTTATTACAACTTTTAAAAATATAAAACTCATACGCCTCAATTACTTAACTTGGTCAAACTTCATGAAATTTTGTTTTTCTTCAATCCTATAGTATGTGAAGCATAGAATGTGATGCATGTTTTGGATTCAAAAATGATACCATTTGAAAGCTATAGATGTTTTTCAATCACTATCAATTAGGAACTTTAGTCATAATTTGAATAGAAAATGAATAATAATTACTTATTAAATTCAAAGTAAAGCATAATTTATATCATGGAAAGTTGAGAATCTCCTTTAAAAACCCTTTTCATTTCATCAATTTTGGGTAAAAATATAGTTATCAACCACATACCCATCATATTGCCACTTTTTGGCCCATCATGATCCTACACATACCCAACCTCGTGCTTAGGTTTGCAGCCATTTTTCCCTTTCGACTATTCAGGAATCGATTTGGTTGAATGTAGCTCAGAGTGATTCTGCGTGTTTGGGTGTGAAAGAGGACAATGCCTAGCATAAAAATTCCTATTCGGACGCGTTGGAATAGTCTGCTTGGTCACATGAGTTGCAAAACAAAAGTTGCACCACCTTGCAACTTTCCACTGCTTTCATTTGACACTTTTTCCATCAACTAAAAACTAGACACCACGGGAAAACCACTCTGATATAACGAAAAACTGAGAGAGGTTATTGTAGAGGGGCCCAATGTGATCCCATAGGATCTAACGACAAGTTTCTAAGCATCACAGTGTCCGAGTAACCTCATGTTGAAGTTTGCAGCCATTTTTCCCTTTAGACCCTTAAGGGATCAATCTAGTTGAATAAAGGTTCTATACTCTAAACTTATCCAAACCTTACCAACTCTTGGGGCAGCAATTGTAAGGTGTCAAAATGTCAAAATCCACAATCAAATCTTATTTATATCCTCTATTGTAGCCTAAACCTTAGGGGTTTATTGAAAATGATACTTCCAAAGCTAACCACAACCTAAAAATTACTCAAAAAATTTTGTGATACCCTACACAAGCTCAAGCAATCATAAAATAACTTTTCCCTACACAAAAACACAATTTGACTCTTCAAAACCACCATTTTTCTTTAAGAAAACTCACTTTTACACACATGGGTTTCACTCGTCTCACTTTCAGACCTCCCCAACACTAACACATCATTCCCACACCTTAATAATGTTAGTGCAGACCCATTCCTCAAGTTACAAAGGCTACAGAAAGAGGAATGGGTCAAAAATCCATTTTATTGACTCAAAACCTTCAAATGTACAAGTTCGGGCTGGTTTTAGTAAATTGATGATAAAATGCACAAAAAATTATGGAAAACCTTCTAAATGGATTAAAAAAAAAGGTAACTCCATCTACTATGCAAATATCAACAAATCTGGATCAACTAATTGAAATATAGGCCATACAATCTGCTGCTATAGCTAAAAATAAAGAAAATTTTGTAAAATTCTAAGTTTTTATTATTTTTGCTTCTTCAAATCACAAAATCCAACCTTCAATTCGAGTTCTCCATTTTTTTAAACTCTTTCCCACAAATTAAAAACTGATTCACCCTCCTAACTGACGTTTGAACTAGTTTGACTCTTCACATTCCCTCCATAATGCAAATTTTGCAATTTTACAATGTTTGAGTTTGCAAATTTTGCACATTTTTGCAATTTTTAAACATTTTGCACTTTTTGAAAAACCTAACCTCCTAAACACCTAATACAGCTCAAATATGAATAAATAAATAATATAATGGTCTCATAGACCTTATTTTAATACAAAACTCAAAATCCTATATTCTACTCCTTATTTTCCTTGATGAACAAAACCTACTGAATGGTGCTCCTGCACCAATCATACATTAACCTTCTTGTCCCTCCTAAAGTTTGGACCACATCCATTACCTCCACATAAAACTCGACATCCTTGGTCTTCTTGGTTCCCATGCCTTGATATGGTTATGGAAATGAAAATGAAGCAAAGTAATCATCTCCTTCTCCACTGGCTAGAAGAATGCATGCTTAATGTTTTGATACATGATATCAACTCTCTCATCTACTCTCATGTTTGAATACCAAAATCTAGTATGGTGGGACTCCATAGTTCCAGTCATATTTCTTCCTCTTCCACCAAATGTTGGCCCAATCCACATGTCTACTAGCCTAATTGACTTTGTTTTTGAAAGCTGAAGTTTCCCCTAAGTCACCAGTGTTGCTCTGTCTTCCTTTTCAGACTCTTTCATTGCTACAGATCGTCTACGAGATTTAATCATTTGTACCACATGTGGTTGATGTGCTTTGAATCCTTTCATCTATAGGAAATTTCCTCAACATAAATACTGCTAGGGAATTTCAATGTTGCCATTGTAGTTGATATTAAAGTCGGTACCTGCTACATTGAAAATTATCCTTAAATAATAATTCCCTCCATCTTGTTGGCTTGTAACACTCTTGATGGTGGCTACATGAAATCTAATTCTGATTCCTCTTCTACATTAGAGGTAACTCATATATCCTTGTTCTGACTCTTTTGAATTGTCAGAATTAGAATCACTAGCTTCCATATTCAAAAATTCCCAACCACCATCTTCAATAAATTGGCCACCAGTTCAAGTTCATTCTACTTTCATAATACTTTATATCCATGGAGTTCAGCCATTCCTTCATGCCATCAAGTGAAGATTGAGGAATGGTGTCAATGTGGAGTACATCCCACTTGAAGTCTTTAAAAATAATAGCCATATCAAATTCCCTTTTCCCAAGTCTTACTCTCTCAAGGTTAACAATCACACATTGACCTTCTTTCCCCTCCTAAAGTTTGGACCACATCCATCACCTCCACATAAAACTTGACATCCTTGGTCTTCTTGGTTCCCACGCCTTGATATGGTTATGCAAATGAAAATGAAGCAAGCATGCTTAATGCTTTGATACATGATATCAACTCTCTCTTCTACTCTCATGGTTGAATATTGAAATCTAGTATGGTGGGCCTCCAGAGTTCTAGTCATCTTTCTTCCTCTTCCACCAAATGCTGGCCTAATCCACACATCTGTCAGCCTAATTGGCTTTGTTTTTTGAAAGATAAAGTTTCTCTTGACTCACCAATGTACTCTCTCTGCCTTTTTCGACTCTTTCATTGCTACAAATCATCTTTGGGTTATAATCATTTCTACCACATGGTTGATGTGCTTTGAATCCTTGCATCTAAAGGAAATTTCCTTTACATAAATATTGCTAGGGAATTTTAATGTTGCCATTGTAGTTGGTATTAAAGTTAGTACCTACAACATGAAGAGTGATTCTAATTCCTCTTCTACATTAGAGGGTTCATATCCTTGATTTGATTTGACTCTTCTGAATTATCAAAATCAAAATCACTAGTTTCCATATTCAAAAATTCCTAACCAACATATTTGATAAATTTATTTGGATC